>JAWZYT010001611.1:7500-10000 GCA_034508575.1 Petrolisthes manimaculis | reverse complement strand
TTTGGTTGTTGTTGATTAGTTGGTTGGTTGGTTGGTTTGTTGCTTGGTTGCTTGGTTGGTTGATTGGTTGGTTTGTTAATTGACTGCGTTGGTTGATTAGTTGGTTGTTGGTTTGTTGATTGGTTTGATTGTTTGGTTGGTTGATAGATTGGTTGATTGACTGATTGACTGCTAGACTGATTGGATGATAGACTGGTTGGCTGAAAATAAGTTCTAAAACATGTTGAAAAATATATGTTTCTGATCATTTTGAATAATACTATATGTTCATTTGAATATAGACCTAACCTAATCCAACCCAACCAACCCAACAGAACCTAACCTAACCTAACCAACCTAACCTAACCTAATGTAACCAACCTAACCTAACCTAATATAACCTAACCTAACCTAACGTAACCACCTAATGTAACCTAACCTAAGCTAACCTAACCTAATGTAAACCTAACCCAACACAACACAACACAACCCAACACAACCTAACCTAACCTAATGTAACCCAACACAACACAACACAACCCAACCCAACCTAACCTAACCTAATGTAACCCAACACAACACAACCCAACACAACCCAACCCAACCCAACACAACCCTAACCTAACCTAACCTAACCTAACTTAACCTACCCTAATGTATACCCCATCAGAGGAGCTATGGGGAGTGGTAAACAACGCTGGCTATTCCACGTATGGTGAGGTGGAGTGGGTTCCTCTTAACATCGTGAATAAGGCCTTCCAAGTCAATGCTTTAGGGGTGTATGCTGTGACCAAGGCCTTTCTTCCATTACTCAGGAGGGCAAAAGGTTAGTGTGTGTGTGTGTGTGTGTGTGTGTGTGTGTGTGTGTGTGTGTGTGTGTGTGTGTGTGTGTGTGTGTGTGTGTGTGTGTGTGTATGTGTGTGTGTGTGTGTGTGTGTGTGTGTGTGTGTGTGTGTGTGTGTGTGTGTGTGTGTGTGTGTATGTGTGTGTGTGTGTGTGTGTGTGTGTGTGTGTGTGTGTGTGTGTGTGTGTGTGTGTGTGTGTGTGTGTAATAATAATAATAATGATAATAATAATAATAAAAGGTTTATTTGGTAAGGCAACCAAGGGCTGAAAATATACATTATAAAATGGTGATGGGATGGATGATGTTGTATGGATACATATAGATGAATGAACAGACATACACAAATACATTCTCGCACAATCATACGCACATAATATTCATTCACACAAACCAACACACAGACGTACACAAATACAATCACGCATGTTCGCTCATATATGGGCATATATTATGGTACATATATTTATTTGTGCTTTTGGTTTATTAATGTGACTATTGTGGGAATTGGAGTATTCTTGTATCTGTGTGTGTGTGATAGCAGTGGTGTGATAGCAGTGTGAAATTGCATCACTACTGTCTTGTCTTGGTTGATGGAGACGTTGTTGTTGTTGGTCCACGTCTGGAGGTTGTTAGATGTTGTTGTCAAGGGATGGTAGTCAGGAGACATGTTGTTGATGACTGTCCCAACGGTTGAATCATCCACATACTTCCAGCGAAAATCTGTATCTGTTAAGGAGTCGTTGATTAAGATGAGAAAGCTTAGGGTCCGACTCTTGTCCTTGGGCCACGCTACATGAAAGGTGTTGTAGGTGTAGACCATGGCCCAGGTATACATGGGCCATGGTGTAGACAATGTACCCTTGTGACACACTGCCTCACGTCTGTCACATGGGATGTTTGCCAGCCATGCCACTAGACTGGGCTCCACTCCAGTAGTATGTGTGTGTATGTTGTGTGTGTGTGTGTGTGTGTGTGTGTGTGTGTGAAACTGAGAGAATGAGATCATGTCCACCACCAAAACTTGTCTGACTTTACGTAACAGCAGGTACAGACACACACACACCACACACACACACACAAACTCTCTCACTCTCTCTCTCTCACTCTCTCTCTCTCCCCTTCTCACTCACTCCATCTCTCTTCTCTCTCATTCTCTTTTTCACGTTTCACACACACACACACACACACACACAGCCTTCCAAGTATAGGTATAATTGACTGATAGCAAGGAACACACACACACACACAACACACACACACACACACACACACACACACCGGGAAATTAGGGTACGAACATTTAGCCTCAGGAACGGAGTGTCTTGGTGGTATGTGTGTGTGTGTGTTGTGTGTGTGTGTGTGTGTGTGTGTTCTAGTTTATGCTTGGGATGCTTTGACCTTCACCATGACATTAAGGGCTCATCAGGACCATCGCTTATAAAACAAAAATAAACCTAATTAAACATGAAATAAAAACAATAATAATAATAATAATAATAATAATAATAATAATAATAATAATAACAATAACAATAACAATAACAATAACAATAACAATAACAATAATAATAATAATAATAATAATAATAATAATAATAACAAAAGATAATAATAATAATAAAAATACTACTACTACTACTACTACTACTACTACTACTACTACTACTACTACTA
>JAWZYT010001610.1:195000-234736 GCA_034508575.1 Petrolisthes manimaculis | reverse complement strand
GGGAAGCAAGGAATAAAGGATTGAGAGAGAGAGAGAGAGAGAGAGAGAGAGAGAGAGAGAGAGTGGGGGGGGGGGGAGGGGTAAAGACATTGGTTTGGCGAGGTGCTGGTATGACAATATTAAAGTGTCATGTACCGTACTGGAAGTGTGTGTGTGTGTGTGTGTGTGTGACGGGAACACATACACACTTCATACGGTACTTCATTTGTTTTTGGTGTGATACCATGGAAGCTCTATGATAATTACACACTACTTGCTATCCTGCTCACATTCTCACACATGCACATTTATTTAAACAGGGAAAGAGAGCAAGGATCTTTCATTCGTGTGTGTGAGAGAGAGAGAGAGAAGAATCTTTCATTCGTGTGTGAGAGCAAGGATCTTTCATTCGTGTGAGAGAGCAAGGAGGATCTTTCATTCGTGTGTGAGAGTGTTTCATTGGTGTGAGAAAGAGAGCAAGGATCTTTCATTCGTGTGAGAGAGAAAGAGAGTGTGTGTTTCATTGGTGTGTGTGAGAGAGAGAAAGAGAGTGTATGTTTCATTGGTGTGTGTGTGTGAGAGAGAAAGAGAGTGTATGTTTCATTGGTGTGGCAGGCAAGGAGTCTTCACCTTTAGCTCAACTGCAGGACCTACTTACTGTATCTCTCTCAGTCCTGTCTATTGTCTTGCCTTTCTATGTCGTCTGCTTCCTCATTCCCTGCTGCTGCTTGCCTTACCCTGCTATTGCTTGTCTGTCCCTGCATGTCGTCTGCTTTTACATTCATTTTCCCTGCTTGTCTCCCTGTTATCTGCTTCCACATTCATTCTCCCTGCTTGTCTCTCTGTCATCTGCTTCCACATTCATTCTCCCTGCTTGTCTCCCTGTCATCTGCTTCCACATTCATTCTTCCTGCTTGTCTCTCCCTGTCGTCTGCTTTCTCCTTCAATCCTTCTCCCTGTTTTCTTCCTTCCTCCTTCCTTCCCCATCTTATTCCAATTTACCATCTGTCTCGCTTCTTCCTCTCTTCTTTGCTGCTTCATCTTCCTCTCCTCTTTTCTTCTCTCTCTTAACCCCCCCTCCCCTCCCTCTTTCCAGACAACCTCCTCACAATCATATTACTAAAATCCCACTTCTTCTGCCACTCTCTTTCATTCCCTCTTACACCCGTTTCCCAACCACACCACACTCACTTCCTCGACCTACCATTCTCCCTCTCAACTCTCCTTTCTCCCTCTCACCCATTCCCCCCCACCTCCTCAGTTCCCTCCCCTCCCTCTCACCCATTCCCCCCCCACCTCCTCAGTTCCCTCCCCTCCCTCTCACCCAACTCCCTTCCCCCCTCCCTCCACAGCATACCTCCTCTCTCTCTCTCTCTCTCTCTCTCTCTCTCTCTCTCTCTCTCTCTCTCTCTCTCTCTCTCTCTCTCTCTCTCTCTCTCTCTCTCTCTCTCTCTCTCTCTCTCTCTCTCTCTCTCTCTCTCTCTCTCTCTCTCTCTCTCTCGTTTCCTCCCCTCCCCCTCCCCCCCACACACACACCTTCATGCTCTCACAGTTTCTATTGATTTTACAATTACGACGCCACAAATCTCTACGGAAGGTTTAAAACTCTCCAAAGAACTTAGGTGGAGTGGTGTGGAATTTGGTTGTGGTTTGTGTGTGTGTAATGTAATTATTCTAGCATTCACAGGTTCAAGTAGTGCACATGTTTAGTATTTTTATTATATTTTGTGATTCCTGTATGAAGGTTATTGATTTTTTTTATTATTATTCATCTTAGGACGGGTAAGATGTAAACAAGATGGAGATTACTACTGATGTATATAAACTGTATCTAGAAAAACTATTTAAACATTGTGAAATGGGGCTGTTTTTTATTATTATAATGATGATGATGATGATGATGATGATGATGATGATGATGATACCCTCTTAACGGTTGTTGTTGATTGTCTCACCAGATAGTATAAATAATTTAATGTGAAAATGCAGCACCTGGAGACTAATCATTAATTAAGTCCTCGTAATGAGCCAACTTGGTGGAAGTCTCTGGAGGGAAGGAGTTGTCAGATTATACATTATACACTATACTCTACATAAACTCTTAATCTTTCATGTTCTCATTTTGTGATCTGGGTAATGCCAGACAATTTTACTCATTGCAGGGAAACTGTTAGCACTCAGAGGGTTATTTTCCAAATGTCTTCTCACATGTTTGTGGCATTAAAACCTTCATATTTTTCTTTCAGAAGATGGAAGGAAAAAACGCAAACGGAAAAATTCCGGGAGTGTTGAGGTCAGCGGAGGTCAGCAGCAGCAGCCGCAGCCACTGACCCGAGGCCCCACCCCTGTCCAGCTGGCCCGGGGTACTCCCAGTCCAGCACAGATGCCCCGGGTAGGAGTACCCACACCCCCACAGATGGCATGTGGACCTCATACTCCAGTACACAACATGCCCAGACTACCTTCACCTGCACACATGATGAGAGCTACACCAACACCAACACAACAAATGCCACGACCACCACCACCACCACCACCACCACCACCACCATCATCACAGATGCCACACTTTGCACAACAACAACAACAACATGCATTCCAACAACAACAGGTGAGTCAATGTACATATACAGTGAAATTATGGCCATAAAAAATACTGTTCCCTGCAATTCTGCTTTTATACTTTATTTTCAGACAATTTTGACTTTCTACACTATATATATATATATATATATTATACTGTATATAGTGTAGCGTTTGATTGTCAAAATGATCTCAAAATAAAGTATAAAAGCAGAAGTACATATATATATAAACTTATCAAGTAGGTGTGTATCATTCATCATTGCTCACTGTGTCTAGTTTTATCATAGGATAATGTATATCATGGTACTACTGTACTGTACTGAGAATTATCTTATATGTATAAATCCTTGTGTTGTTAAAAAAAAAAAGTTCTCACTGTAAAATACTAACGTGTTATTCCATACAGAACTGGGGCATGATGGGAGGCATGGCAGGTATGCCTGGAGGTGGAGGGTACTGCCCAAGACCACCAGGTATGATGCAGACATGTGGCCACACTTACCCTCCTCCTCAGCAACACTGTGGCCCTTCACCACACACCTGCTGTGATACCCACCACCATTATCCCCCTGTCAACATGAACAATATGAACACTATGATGGGACCCAACATGATGCACACTCCCATGAGACCCAACATGAACATGCCACAACAACCACAACAACAACCAGGTTTTGGTGAAATGGTCCGCGGCCCCATCATGTGTCGACCAACTGACCCTTCCACAATGTTCCGTTGTGGTAGACCTCAAGGCCCCAGTCCACTTCAGCAACAACAGCATCAACAGGCTCTCTCACAGCAACAACAGCAGCAGCTACAACAGCAACAGCAGCTACAGCAACAGCAGCTACAGCAACAGTTACAACAGCAGCAGTCACAGCAGCAACAACAACCACAACCACAAAACCAGCAACACCTACAACAACAACAACAACACCAGTCCCAGCAGCAGCAACAACCACCACAAACCCAGCAGCAACCACATCAACAAATAACATCCCAACAACAACAACAACAACAACAACCCCAGTCAGCACCAACACAGGCGAAACAGCAACAACAGCAGCGTCAAGGAACCATCCCAGATCCAGGACAGTCACAACAACAACAGAAAGTACCAACCCAACCTGCAGCCATGATGGGACCTGGACCACACATGATGACAGGAATGAGGGGTGTCGTACCATCACATCACCCAGCAGCGTACATGAACAATATGATGTGTCGGATGCCAGGCTCAGCTATGATGGCGGCGCGTGGCATGGCACCTGGAGCTGTCCTGCCCACTACACAACAACACAACCCTGGTGAACAGACACCGCCGTACTGGGAGGAAGGCGAGAAGAGACGTAAAGGTAGACAACTATAATGTAGAAAAATCAACAGTTTTCTTTACATTTGGGAAAACAAAACAAAGGTAGATCTCAGCCATTGGAATACCTGGTTCAAAGGATACAATTCAATACTGTACTATACAAGATAAGGGATGCAAATACAGTACAAGGGATACAATGCAATGCAATACAGTAAGACCTAAAAATTTAAGGGTTACAATCAAAATATGTTACAGGTATTATGGCATTTCAATATTTCACTCCATTTCAAGCCAAAAATGTAGATTGATGATGTAGTCTATTTATTAGGTTGTTAGTCTTTAGAAGATATATTATTATTTCACTTGTCTTATCACATCGACATATTGATACCGTATAGCTATTATATTATATAAAGTTGTAGATTTCATACTGAGTGAATTACTGTGTTAGCCTTACTTACTTTACAATCTGTTTGTTGTATTATTGCTTTTAGATATATTGATGCTGTAATTTTAATGTTTTTTGTAAATGTGAATAAAATTAATATACATTGATTTTTTCAGGAGGAGGTCGGGCAAAGAAGCGACTAAAAAATACGATGGAGCGGTCGTCCCCGTGCCCCAATGTTGACGTACGGAGCATGCACGGCGGCGATGGTGGCAGTGGGCCTCCCTCGGGGGTCCAAGGGGTCCCGGGTCCCCCACCACCAGCATCCGGACCCTCCTTCATGGACGATCCTAGCGGGTACCTGGAACAACAGACGGCCCTCCTCAATAATACAATGGCCGGTGGTGGTATGGGTCAGTTCTCACCCCAGGCACCGGGCATCTCACCCAGACCTGCTGCGGCACCAACACTACCTCCACCACAGCCACCACAGTCTGCACCACACCTCCCACCTGGTGTTATGGTTATATCACAGCACCAGCCGCCCCATCCACAACAACAACAACAACAACAACAACAGCAACAACTTCAATCACAGCCACAAGGACCAACAATGTCTATAGGGAACTGTAACAGCACCCCTAAAACTGGCCACCAGCAAATGACATCAGGTTCCCCCATGGTTGTTCCCCTTCCCAGTAATGTTCCTCTACCTGCCAGAGTGAGTAAAGCCTCCACCCAGACCACCAACACCATCATGACCACACCCACCATCCTACCCTCACAGTCCAGTCAAACCAACGTCACCAGGACAACTCCACCAACATTCTCCTCCCCGAGCAATCCAAAACAACCCGTGCAGCACCATCACCAGAACTGTACCATTATGAGTGAAGCGTACTCTGTTGCCCCTCACTCGCATCACCCTAAAGAGAGCAAAGTTCCTCCCAGCCAAACTGACCTTACAAATGAATCTCCCTCCGGTCAGAGTGATGACAACATAAACAAAGCCAGGACTCTGATTGCCAAAGGAGAGTCAAGTAGTGTAGTCCATACCACAACAGTCACCTACACTCACTCCTCTGCTGCACTCACTACTGTCACTAAGATAACTAATTCCATGCCAGTCACCACCCAAGCTGGAAAGCCACACCTCAAGGAGAAAGAGAGCATATTACCTTACCTCAAAGTAGAAGACAACACTCAGCAGAAAATCAAGTGTGAGGCAAATGTAGCAACAGAAAACATGAATAAATTATCTCCAGTGACATCACATATGAAGGAACGCGTCAAAGTAGAACCCGACGTAAGCATTGGTAAACAGTGTGACAGCCGAGAGAGTACCCCAGACCAACTCAGTCCCGGCAGCTCCAACGGTACGATGGAGAATATGTCGGCCAACAAGCCTCTCACCCCAGGTCCCCCCGGCGCAGCTAACGTGGCAGGAGTCACCCAATCCCCCCTGGAAATGGTACAAAGTATAGTTAGTAGTATCCCCGTACCCTCGTCTCTGGCTCAGCTAAGGCCAGGACTCCCTCAGCCACCTCAGCAAGTTGCCCCACACCAGTTAGTCCCACCACCACTCTCACAGCAACAGCCTCTACCACAGCAGCAGCAGCAGCAACAGCAACAACAACAACAACAACAACAACAACAACATCAACAACATCAACAACAGCAGCCAGTGGCCATGTCCCCCGGGATGTACAACGGAGCAATTGGAACAAATGTAACGGTGTATGGAGGTGGTGGCGGTGGGTCTGGTGGTCTGGTTCGTGCTCCTGGACCTCTATTGGTCAGTGGACCACCTCAGGCCCAGGCCAATGTATTTGCCACGAGTAGTGGAGGGTGTACTGGTCCAACTAATATGGTTGTGGTTACTTCACCCTTTAACACCAAGGGTCCTGGTGCACCGGGTGTGGCTGTCACTTCAGGTGTAGCTACTGGTGTTGTTGGGGTTCAAGCCACCATGCCACAGGTTCAGGTCCAACAACAGGTTACACCCATGCAGCAACACATACAGCCTCAGCTGCAACAACAACTACAGCCACAACTACAACAACATCTCCAGCCTCAGCTACAACCACAACTTCAGCCTCAACTACAGCAGTTCCAGCCAGTACAACCTGTGGTACAACTAGTCAACACCTTTGCCACCATGCAGGCTCCTGTCATCATACAGAATGGGGGTAACATTATACAATCCTCAGCGGGTCTCTTGCACAGTCCTGGTGGCATGTTGACGGGTCCTGCCTCTCTGGCTCAGGGTGCTATCATGGCAGGTCAGTCACTTGTACCAGCAACACTGGCAGTGGAAGGAGCTCCTCACCAACAACAACAGCAGCATCAGACACCAGTGGGACAACCTCAGTCATCTCCTCACCTTCAAGTAGCTCAGGTGGTGACCACCGGCCTACCTGGAGAGACACTTGAGGAGGCACGAGCCAGGAATGCCTCCACTCCACTCTGCAGCTCTGGGTCAACTCCCTCCACACCTCACTCCACCCCCGGGTCAACTCCGGGGTCGGACACCCCCTCTAGCGGCGGGTCGTCTGGGGGTCGGCGCAGGAAGAGGAGACGCAACACCTCCACACCACAAGGATCATCTACCTCACAGTCCTCACCACAACAACACCAACACCAACAACAACAACAACAAGGATTAGTTCCAGCAATCATCATGGGTAACAAAGTTCCTCAACACATGGTGATGAACGGTCCACATATGACTCAGGTGTCACCTTATGGTACGATGGGAACAATGACTGCTGCTGGACAGATGGCCCAAGTAGCTACTGTGACCAGTCAAGTGGGTGGAGGGCAGATGCTGCAGGCAGCAACTGCTCAAGGTACAGGTGCCATTAATGTAGTACAGATGGTTGGTAACACTATTCCTAACTTACCGGTACAAGTACATAACCCACCTGCCATAGTTGTGGGGTCCGCACCACCTCAGGGTGTAGTTATCAATCAGTTAGCTGATGGTACTTTTATATCGACTGATCCTAACACTGGAATGTCATATCCTGTGCAGCTACAACTGTCTGGTGGACATATAGTGGGAGTGACACCAGCAGCCAGTGCATCTAGTGGTATGGTGACACCTCTGACACCAGGCCCAGCAGCTGGTACCATGCCTACCATGGTGGCGGTCAGACCTTCGGTACCCCACACTACGTCTATGGTCAGTGGTGCTAAGGTAGTCAACATTTCACCTTCAGTCGCATCAACTCAGTTGGCCGGCGGTGCAAGTGTTCATGTATTACCAGTGACGGCGGCACCAGCCAGCTATCAGACGCCCGGCACCAGTGTCAGTCCAGGACAAGCCGTGTGTGTTGGCCAGGTGACCACTCCCTCAGTAGTAGTGACCTCAGAATATATGGGTGCTCAGCCTGTGGTGATCAGTGGTACAAACGGTAATAGTAACACCACGGTCGTCCAACACAAAACCACTATTGTAGAACAGCGAACCACATTGGTGGCAACACAGAGCGGAGATGAAAATGGTACACATTCCTCAGTATCAACGCAGACACCCGGTGGCCTGGGAGAGAGTGACGTGAGTAGTTCTGACAGTGTGAGTGCTGCAGTGCCAACCTCCCCGTCACACCAGAGTGCTGAGGTCACCACCACTCGTCATGATGAAGACTCCACCCCACCCACCGACCCTCCCCCGCCCTCAGCACCACACTCACCACAGAAGAAGACCAGCCTTCCTGATGAGCCGCACAGTGCATCCACTTCAGGTAAATGTTTGCATCTTAGTCATATTTTTGTTGTTATTAAAACATGGATGAGGAGATTTACCTAACATTGCACTTGCCCTTTTTATCAGTTTTACTAATTTTACCTTATATTCTCATAAAGCTCTTCAATATTAAATGTTACTAATGAAGTTTCATGTAGCATTTCACATAGTACTTGCCATATAACTGGCTCAACTTGTGATAATATAGCCAAGTGATGTATTAAAAGTGTGGTGTTGTGTCTCCCATGTTTTGATAATTCCCCCAACATTGATTCACTAACTTTGCTTTATGATAGGTAGGTAAGTGGTTACAATACAGTACTGTACTAGCCTTGCCTTGAAACTCAACTGACAGGTTTGGGAAGCTTCCCAGTGGCAGGAGCTGAAGTCCTTGCTTTCTGATCAAAGACCAACTTAAAATATCCTCATTGGGCAGCACTGGTGTCAGTTTACCAACTCTTCTCTGGTCACAAGTGTAGAGTTTCAATGTTTGTCAGTACAGTACTTATGAGAATGTTGATTAATTATTTTTAGGTACACAACACTCTCAATTACCTTCAATGCTCCAAGTTTTCACAAGCACTGGAAATATGACAACAGTGGCTGGAGGGAAAAACAAATATTTTGACAATAAGTGTTTTATGTAGGATTTTCTTCTTGTCACTCTGTCTGTGGCTGGGATATAATTTGCAAACAATATATATTTATTCTGTACATGGATTTGTAGTTTATTTTTTGTGTATTGGCATATAATTATATGAACTTCTTCACAGGCATGACACTTAGGCAAATATAGTGTGTATGTTGAAAATGTAAAGTGCTGTTTGCAGTATCCCTGATAAGGCACTGCATTGTGAGTGTATGATGACATATTATGAGTAGAACATACAATCATTTAGATATTTTAACAGTAGCACATACTGAGAGTCTGTATTATGAGCCTATGGTGAGGAACTGTATTGTGAGGCATAACTAAATATATATGGGTAACTAACTCATTATACGTGAGCATTAGTAAAACACATATAGTAATTGATAGATTCATGTTATTGTGAAAATGTGCAAATATACTTGGATTTTAGACCTTCTATTAACATGAAATAGCTGACATATAAAGAGAGTTACCTGTATAGCGCTATATGTTGCATTTGATGGAGTTATACCATGTGAGTGTGTATTATGAATCATGGATGAAGTATTATTGTTTATTTCTGCATTATGAGTTAGTGATAAGACAGGTGAGGGTCAGTGTTAACAGGTTTGATAATAGTTGTTGTGTCAGTGGTGTGTTGTGGTGGTGAGGCGTCCTGAGTATGTATTACTTTAGTGAGTTTCATTTTATCATGGGGAAAATTCACCAGTTTCTTTCTCTAAGTAGATATGCATCTTGGCTACATTCCAGTGTTTATAAGTTGTAGATTAGTACAGTACCTGGTCATATATTTTTGTAGTGTAATTTGCCTTAACTACATTAAATTTACTGAAAAAGCAGAGTCATTGAATGAGGTAACTGATACATTTTTCCCAGGTTAATGAACAATGGAGTATAGTTGGTTTGAAATGTTGGACATGAATAAGAACATACAGTATATGATTAAATGTGAAAATAGTGGTAATAGCTGTGATCAGATTAAATTATTTGGAGTTGATAATAGAACTTTAATGACATACAGTATTGTAAATTTGAATATCTGTGTTTTAAGGATACAATTTGTTTGTGTATGCATGTATGGTTGTTAGTTGATGTGTTTATTTGTAACCCATAGATAGTAAAAATGGGACATTGTAGTGCCAATTTTGTTAGAGCAAGGTACCATTGACAAGAATAGAGAGATATAGTTGTGACGTGTAAAGGCTGCAAAAGTTAGCATGGATCAGACTGAGCAAGACTGGGTTATCCGTTGTCTGTCCTGTATGATTCATGGGTCTGATTTAGGAATATAGTACAGTACTACACAAACTCTGTAGGATTGAGTGCCCGGGCATTTATAGTGAGGATGGTAATGGTACTATTGGCCACAAGAATTCATACATACGCTGTTGTTTTCGATGGTTTACAACATACAGACTATGTAACACTACGTAACTGCAATACAATATAATTATTAGGTTTGTTGTTTTTCAATCACCGAGTCACTTGGTAAACCATTCATTGCAGTACTTTCAAAATAATTACCTCTCTTTCCATATAGCCTATGTAAGAATCCTGTGGCCAACTGTACAGTATATATGAACAACACAGAATGGTATGACAGGGATGTAAGGTGTGTTGTATACATGAAGAATCTATATTGAGATAATATTGTGTGTCCATGATGATGAAGCATAGTTAGTCGATGTTTTGGCATAATAAGTCTATGATGAGGATTTATGAGGTAGAGTAGGGCGGCCAGTGCCACTCCTGACTGTGGTGCCGGTGTGTGTGTTACAGAGGAAGCGGTGACGAGTGGCCGTGGGGTGGTATGGGGGCCGCACAGGGGCCACCACTTCTGGCCAGCCCAAGTGCTTCACCAGGTAATTACACGACACTAAACTACACATGATAAACATAAACTATTTGTCACCGTACCATGTTATGCTACTGTATACATATTGAACCTACACTATTTGTCACTACTATACACCATACTGTACTACATTAAAGTACACAACCTGAGGTTATGCTACACTGTACTTCACTACACTTCATATTACATATATATATTCACTAGTTATACCACATTGTATTACACTATTGCTCTATTAAATTTAACTTCACTACAGTTATACCACACCACACCACATTATATTACAGTCAACACACATCACCATAACAACCACCATACTGTAGTTACATTTACAGGATGATGCCAAGACATGTCCCTTTGTATATTAATATTCTCAGGCTCATCAGTCAGGATTCAAAACTCATATTAATGTTTGGTAGCGAGTGAGACGACCACAGACCAGACAGACAGAATACAATTTAATCCTCATAAAAACACAAAAAAATGTAGGTCTTCTTAGGTTATTTTGTATTGATTCATTACCATACAGACTATAGTGATATACTGTACAATATTGTACTGGTCTTTACTAAATGACAAGTTCATTAGTATAATATTGATGGACAACTGTACTAATAAGTTTTCTTCCATATATAGTGCAATAATGATAGTCGGGGTGGACCAGGAAATTTTTTGCTCACCATGCATTACAGATATGATACCATCATTGGCTGTGGAAAATTACCATAATTCAGATACAGTACAACACTCTTTATCCAGTACTGTACTTGTATGTTTGATTTGAAAATGTACTGTAATTTTTTACTTATTTTTTTGAGCTGATTCCTGTACAAACAATTTTGTATTAATATTACGGGTGTTCGTATTAATAACACATACCTGGTGAAGCAGTATTGATTAATGACTTTGTATAGAACAAACTTTAATTGATGACAACAACACTGCTATAAGAATTGCATACTGTATTTTACGTCATTCATCAGATGATTTAGATCTAAGATTCTAAGTAATACAGTATGTCTACATTTAAGTCCTCAAACTTATACTTAAGTTCTTTTGCCAAGTAAAGGAGGAAAGTACCTTATTCTTAGTTTTTCCAGTTTGCAACAGTGATTAAGTTTTATGGACAATAGGGAAAAATGTCCAACTTTACATCTATGTTCAAATAATTACTGTATAAGTGTAATTCAGTTACAGATTAGACATATTGCAAAACACTTTTGCCTGAGAATACATGACTCTTTATTCCCAAAGTTTGAATATATACTGTACTGTACTGTACACACATGAAACTTTGTGTATATAATACAGTAAGTCATCAGTACAGTACTATTCGTAGGAATGTACAGTATAATGTATTGAAATTAGTGTTTATTGTGTGACATTGTACAGACCTATTGTAACTTTTATGATTATTACCCTATACAGTATCAGTAATTAACATAAGTGATCATACGGGTAATATTAAGAATGAAAATATTTTAATGATTGATGCAATTAAGGGGAGATTCTTTTGTTGGTGAATTGGAAGGTCTCTGATTCCTCCAGACTACTGTATACCACAAAACAGATCTGCTGTTAGTATACCATTGAGGGTGGCTATTTTCTGATATAATTATGAGGCATAAGTACAGTAACCTTCCAAATTACAAGTCTCCCCTTACAGTATTTGATAAGATATCGGTATGTAATTGAGCATGGGTAACAAATGACATTAATTGGTGAATACAAAGCCAGTGACCAAGTCCAGATTAAGGAATAATATAAGATTTCTATAGTAAAGTTAAAATCCTGATAGCTGTAATAATCTGATAAATTTATATAAAATAGTGAAATAATTTGAGCAAGTACCCATAAATGATTTTGAAGATATTAAAGGCTTCTACTCCCTCCAACTACACCACTAAGCAAACCAACTAGACTAGAGCTACCAATTTTTTTTTCATATACAGTAGTGTGAAGAAAATAGTACTTGGAAGTTGAGATTCTTTTGAGAGTATTGGTCACCAACAAGAAAATCTCCCTTCATAAACAGTTCACCATTATCTGTCCCCATGACTTATTTGATTGTATTGAGAGATGAGATGAGATGAGTAAGAGTTATTTATGGATACAGTATATGACTTAGACTAGAACATTACTAGTTACACAAGAATGTGAATACGATGTTATGCTTGACACGACAAACAAAGGACCAATTTCACAGTTGTACAGTCGTGGCACATAATCTTTGACCACACTTCCCCTTACACCCTGATCAAGGACTATGTGCCACGACTGTACATAATCAGTTCACATGCACCCAGACCAAGAAACAACGCTGTCATGTGTCTTGTGTGATGATGATGATGATGATGATGCAGTAAACCTTTGATATACAGTACACAAGTAGGGAATTGTATCCAACATTTCATTTTACACTCTGTCCCATGTTGAAGATTACCAAATGTTTTCCCAGGCTTTCTTTTTTTTTCCATTCCATAGAGACATAAACAATCTACTAAGCCTATGAAATGGGTTAATGTTATATTACAGGCCTACTGTATGAAACAACTTTATTGACCTTAGTGAAAATGTATGGGGGTTGTCTTATAATTTCTTGGCTTTTTCAGTAAATGTAGTGGAATCCAATAAATTACATCAAAATGTTAGACAACTAAGTACAATTGCCTGCACTTATAACTGGTACAGGACTAGAGGACTGACAATGCTGAATGTACCAGTTATAAGTGCTGGCAACTGTACATTCACTGACCATAAAATCTAGCCCACCTGAATCGAATCCAGCTGAGATCTGAACAAGCAGTTTCCGGACGACAGGCCACACAAACCATCATGAGACACCACACATCTCAAATCAATGAAGGCTTTGAGTGGACTGTCGTCCAGAAACCGTCTGCTCCAGATCTCAGGCTTCGAATTGGGTGGCCTAGATTTTATGGTCGGCGATTGTACCTATCTGCTAATTAAAATTCTGAATTGAATGCAAATAAAACATGCATCTAAGGTCATATTAATACTGTACCTGGAGGGGAATTAGTACATTTTTGCCAGAATTAAAAAATGACACTATAATGACACTAAGGACAGAAATAAATATCAGGAATGGTTACCAGTGCTGAACTGTGTATTAGCTGAAGTACAGTACAGTGTACAGTACTCTGATGTGGATGGCAAGGGACCAAGAGCCAAAACAACAACTGTGAAATAAGTCCAAATGTTTGACTTGACATTGTACTGCTGTGTTTTGTTGTTATTATTTATTATTATTATGTATTTACTTTTCTAAACAATACTACTTGTAAATAGAATTATTGCTTTGTTTAGTGTTGTCTTGTTTACATGATGTTTTAAAGTTATGTTTTTTCATTTTATTTATCTTTACATGTGTTAATATCCTGCATTTTCTGTAATTCTAATGTTTTTGGTGTGCAGTATAAGTTTTTAGTAGCATGTTTAGTGTGACTTTGACCAGGCTCAGAGTAGTGTAAGGGGAGATTCTTTTGTTGGTGAATTGGAGGGCTACCGATTCCTCCAAACTATACCAAGAAACAAACCCCTCCATTTATAACATTGAGATCATCTGTTTCCTAGCATAGTTTGGAGGAATCATTAGCCCTCCAATTTACCAACAAGACAATCTCCCCTTAACCCTGACTTGACAATATGTGATGTACAATACAAACAGCAGCTTCTTTCACATTTCCCATATAAATGTGCTTATGACAAGACTTTTCATCATACAGTATTCCTAAGAGTATGACTAGTAATATTTATACATGTATGACAAAAGTATGTTGTTAAGTTATATGTTAGTCACCATGCTCAGAAAATTGTAAGCATGAAGCATGACAGGATTATTTCTTGCCCAGTCACTGAGATCAAAGTTAGGCTTAGGCTTATCCCAACAAAACTGTGCTGAAGGTTTTTATTGTTTGCAGGTTGGTGGTGAGTGTGTGGTGCAGTGGTTTGGGGATCACCGTGTGGACACTCTCAAACATTCCGTCCTCACCACATTCCCCATCATCCCACCCAAAACACCCACGCGACGCAGGTAAGCCAAAAAGTTTACGGTATGAAGTGAGTTAAAATTCACGAGCAAATTTATCATATTTTATTTTTTTTTTTTTGTTTATTCTTCCTTGACCCTTGTATGCCAGGATCTGATACATTTGAGGCACTCTTGGAGATTCATTTATTTAGTTTTGTTGGTGAGTTTGAAAAACACATTGGAGGCATAAGAAACACACACTGGAAATATAAAGATTGCATATCATGTTCTGAAAAAGCCCAAAAAAATGAGATGAAGAAGCAGGTACATTTTTGTAAAGTAAAAGAAATGCAGTAAACACCTTTCACACTTATTGCTATACAGTATGTTTGGTTTATTTCCAGGCACACATTTCACAGTAGGATATATTTGTTTAATTTCAGCCCAAGTACACAATTTGTATTTGGCAATACAAATTTTGGTTTAGGTGTGATTCTTTCTCATTCTTCTGTTTTGTATGCATGGATAAGAAAGTACTGTATGACATTATTTTTAAAGAGCTTGCAAACTACAATTAATACATTTGTCTGTAACAAGTACTTGCACTAAAACATTGTCACTGGCTAAATTGTTTTTGTATAAAAATTTCACATTTACTTTATTACATAAGATTTATATTAGGAAATCATAGAGTTCAGTTTATGTGCACTGTACTTAAATCATAAATAATGCAGATCTTTCTTTCCCCCCTCCCATTTTTCTCCAAACATTGGGTTGCACAGTACGGCTGGAAGAATATGGTAAGAAAATAATTCAGTTTGGTGCAAAATTATTATTCTCCTCTTTTTAGAAAATTGATTTTTCCTCCCAATTATAATACTGTACAGTTAAGGGGAAATTCTCTTGTTGTTGAATTGAAAGGCTACCAATTCCTCCAAACTATGCCAAGAAACAGATCCCCTTTTAGTTCCTTTGAGGGTGTATGTTTTCTGGTATTAGTTTGCAGGAATCACTTGCCACCAATTTGCTGTGAAAAGATCTCCCGTTAACGTCTGCAGCCAATATTTATGTGTTACTTATGATTTGCTGTCGAGGTGTTGCTAACAATAATCAGAGTCTCGAGGTGTTTGCTAACAGTAATCAGAGTCAGTCTCCATAATGTCACGTGCTGATAATTAATATATTACAGTACAATATAGGTTTAGGTTAAATAAATGTGACCAAGAAAATATATAAATTGATGGCATGAGATAATTTATTCATAATACTGATTTATGGCACAATTATTTGGCTGTACTGTAGTTTATCTTTAACCTTAATATTTCGTTATAGTGAGAGGTAAAGAGTTTTATATAAGGAAATCTATGTACAGTCATGCCCAATAGTCCTGCAACACCTGTAGATGAAACAACCTTGAAAAATGATGCAAAACTAATGCTGTAGGTCTCTGAAATACTGGTTAATAAGATTTACTCAAATGGTTCTCATTAATTCACCTCATGCAGAACTATTGATCATGACCATACAGTACATGTTACTTGCTGTGTGATGGAAAAAGAAAATGTTGATGAATGTATTTGAAGTATTGGATGAGAGAGAGTAAGTGTTAATATTTATATGTGTATTTGTTTTGATTGCAGTGTGAGAGGGAGGAACGCCCTAGAGAAAGCCATTGCAGAAGCTGTCAAGTGTGATGGAAGCCTGTTTGCCAACACGTGTGGACTACAACTGACCATCAGAGCAGCAGACACTGGCAGCACAGCTCTCGTCAAAGCCGCCACGGATGCCGGTAACAACACCACAGCAACCCTAATTAACACAGCTGACCCAAGCAACACAGCCATCATTAACACAGGCGACACAGCAGTCAGTACCCAGCCTCCCCCTGACACCTCCAGCCATCACCACCACCTCCACCAACAACAACAACAACACCATAACCTCAGTAATGTCTACCCGGTCATCGCAACGCAGGAAAGATACAACAAAGCCAGGATATTAAACACACACACGTCTCCCTCCTCTGCCACGCCCCCTACTACCGCCATGCCTTTCCACCACCACCAGGCCACCACACTGTCCCACCAACAACAACAACGACAACAACAACAACAACCCACCACAACAAGAACCAGTCCACGCAGGAGGCTTCGGTGATACACTCCAGCCTCACATCCATAATCTCAATCATAGCTAGTCCATTGTTTGTTTGTTTGTTTAAGTCTAATGGCAATGTCCACAGATGTTAGCAGTGGCTTGGATCTGAAGTCTTAAGTCCTGGCTTCTGATTGATGAGCTTCAATTAATCACACTGAGTTGTCAATTATGGTATCCCTTTGGTCCCATGCCAATCCTTTTCCACTGTCCCTCCATTCCCTCTTTATCCTTCGTGCTTGCTATTCCTTCTCTTTTTGTTATATAAGGTCTTTGTGGCCTAGTACAGTATTCTTTCTTTCAATTTTCAGTCATTATATACCTGTTGTGAGAAGTACAGTGCAGAACAACAAACTTTAGTATCATAAAATGTAACCCTGTTTGGTTTGATTGAACCCCACCACTCAGAGGTTTGGAGTTATGAATCAGTCAGATACAAGTTTGCAGCCTTAGTGATTTGATCTGTGAACATTATGCCATCAGCCAAAAATAAAAAAGAAAAAAAGATAACAGTGAATGTGTATTTAGAAGCTAACATATATTGTTGGACACAGACCTCCATGGTTTAACACAGATTTATGTGGCAAACTGTCCATTTGGTAAGTGCTACATCCACTCAATGAAGTTTCAACACTCCAAATAGAATGACAGTGAGCTTTGAATCACCTTTATCGTATTCTCACACATGAGATACGACACACCATTGTTGGAGTTTATTGATAATTGTTGCGCTAGATTCACTATCATATTTATATGCAAAGAGTGAAACAGAAGTGTTTTACAATAACCAGCAATATGTGTCATTACCAACACACAGATGAACAGTTCAGTGTTATTCTCAATTGCTTTAGAATATTTTTTTTATTTTTTATTTAATCAAGATATTCATTATGTCGTCTGTTTAGACATACAAGTACACATTATGTAGATTCTGAAAAAATCATGTTGTTAGTACAACATACATTTTAGACACTGATCTGTAGCAAATGTTCTCTAACAGTAACAGAATGTAGCAATGTTAATAATTTCTGAACATATCCAAGTCCCTTAACACTATCAGGCTTGTTTGATTATAATTTGGACATCTAAATGGCTCTCAGTATATGATGTGTCTGAGCACCACACATTTAGAACAAAGGTTAGGAAGATATCCAAGACAGATGTGAAACTTGTGTGTCCCAAAGCCAGACCACCAATATTGATGTGTGGTGTAGTTTGTCCCAGTATACAAGTGCTAGGATGGAGGATTCAGTAGCCTCCAGTTCTCACCAACAAATTATTTACCTCGTTGAACACATATGAAGCACAAAATAAAGAAATACAAGCCTGTGTGTGTAATGGGGCCTGTGGTGTTGTTGACATCTTGAAAACTTTACTCCATTTTTTTTTTCATAACCTGGCAAAAATATACCAGCTCCCTCAACTAATTTCTTGGCTTATTTAGTAAATATAATGCTAATCAAGATCTGCAAGTTGGGAGTTGGTGCACTTTTGCTAGGATTAAAAAAATGCACTAAAGTGATCCCTCTAAACTGTGACACAAACAAAACAGTATCTTTAGTGAGGTAGTTTGTTTCATTGTATATTTTAGAGGAATCAGTATCCACAAAACTGCCAACAATATCATAGCTCCCTTAATTTGACGGTTTTGAAGACAACAACAACAATAGACCTTTGATGTACGAAGTCATATTATCTAACAAAATATCTTTAGTAAATAACTTTTAATAGATACCCATAGTATTCTGTAAACATTTGGAAAAACAGTTAAAATTTATGTATAAATATGCAAGACTATACACTATACATAACAAGCAAGTAAATATTTATGAATGTAGCTTGTGGAAATGTTTTTACTGATATTAATACAGAGTCAGCTATTTATATACCAAATATGATTAGCAGTTTGGCAGCTAATGAATTTATACATGTAAATTTATATGTATAGATCATAAATTTATATATAACACATAATTATAAGCCCCAGCATGGCTTAATAAAGAGGTAAGATGGGAGTGCATTAAGAGGCAGAGAATTCCTTCAACTACTGTACAATACACCACAATATTGTACCTCCTTCTAAACAGAGGTAAGGTGGTTTCAAGGAGCCTCATTATTGTCCTCAAACTGTTCCATATAAGAGATTAACTATATTGTACCTAATCTCTGTCTTGTCACATTGTGTTGGAATTAGAGGCAACTGTTTCCTTCAAGTCTAATCCTCACCAATATGTAAGTGGTGTGTTGCCTGATACAGTTTGGAGGAATCTGTGACCTTCATTTCATAGACTACATCTTATCTGCTTTATACACATATGAATATTTGACACAGTATTACAGATTTGTTTTTGTCATATACAGTAGTTGTTTAATTTTTCTTGGCTGGTGTTACATGACTGTTCCCTTTGTGTCTCACTGACACATGTGAGATTTGACTGTTATTGATAATATCATAACAAAAACCTTATGGTTTACATTAACTTAATGATGGATATAATCCTGCAAATAACAACTATAATGGTAAAACATACAAATCTTTATATGTTTTTATGGATGCAATAATTATTATTGGTACAGTACTTAAATCCTCAATGTCCCTTCTGGATTAAAATATATTTAAAAAAAAGAGATAACTTTCAAATGAAATGTAAAGTAGCTGGTCAACTACCATCCAAAAACTTTATGCACCATCAGCTCTCATTATAAACTGATTATACTTGATAGTTTTCGCTACAAGGTTTTGTAAACAGATAATTGTATAATTTTGGGAAAAGCATAAGTCTCCTTAGGGATGAGTTGGTTGGTGTGGTGATACTGTACAGCTCTCAGATTGTATGTGTATGTATGGGTGTGGGTTAGAGCCATTACCCTTGCCAGTCATGTATGTGTGTGTGTGTGTGTGTGTGTGTGTGTGTGTGTGTGTGTGTGTGTGTGTGGTGGGGAGAAGGGGGGTACAGTAGAACCATCCTATATAACCTTTAACAAAACAGTATGGTTCATAGTAGCCTGATTCACATTTAGCACTTGGATGGGTGACAGTATTGGAACACCAAATGCTGCTGCCATTAAATAATTTACCAAATACCCAATATTGTGATGTGTTACTAGTTTTTGCATTATTGAATTTGATTTTTCCAAACTGAAAAGAAACACATTACCTCTATATTGCTTTGATACAGTAGTTTGTTTGGTGACCCAACTTTTAGAAAATTTAACATTCAGTTTGCCAGCACAATACAATAGTAGCCTCGTTCCAAAATTATAAGAAAACAACTTTCATACCTTCCAGTAACTAACTTCTACATCAAAGGGAGAAAATTACGTTCCTAAAATTGATACGAGACAAAACTGTGTTGGGTAAATCATAGGAAGTAGCATTTTTGTGTTGCCATTAAGGGGGTAATACACGTTTAGTATGTTAGAACTACTTGATTCCTCCAAAGTAGGCCAGGAAAATGGACCAGATGAACACTAATATTGGTCACCTGTTGCTTGGTGAATCAGTTGCTCCAGATTTACTAACACTGTACTTTCCCCTTAATTTCACATGATGCACAGATCCCTTCATTCACCTGTACATGTATTGAAGTTATTTACACTCAGAATGATAGAAAAATGAAGTATTGGAGGCTGTAATTCAGAGTCTAGTAATGCATGACACAGACCTTAATTTGACTGAAAGGCACAACAAAGGCACATTTGAAATTTTTTGAGTATCGGAATTGTGCCTTTTGAATATCCTGCCCCTGGTAGGCTACAGTTATTGTTTTTCATGATTGAAATTAACTGAGACTTGGCTGATCCATAACTCTTGAATTTTGAACATACTTTAAAACCAGTAATGTACTGTGTACTTCCCCGCCCCACTAAAAGAGAAAAGAAAATTAGAGGAGTTTTTGCCCCTTCATGAATGGAAACTTTGCTTTGCTTGTGTAGTGTAATGTCATGTGATATGTTGCAGTTATATTGTATTGTTTTATTATTTGTTAAGTGAACATAACAGGCTGATTTAAATTGTACAATCAATTTTTTTTTTTAACCAAGTGAATATGTACCGGCTTCCTCATTTGCTTTCCCTTTCGGAAAATTAATGAAATCCAAGATTAATAAAAAAAAAAAAATGTACACAACTAGGTACTGGTCTGCAACTTATAATCACTGTAATATATGCAAACTTGTATCTAAGGTCATTATATAAAATGGAATCGATGCATTTTCACTCAGATAAAAAAAAAATGTACCGGTAGTTGTTTCTCATGGATTTAGAAAAATGTCAAACCCTATTACCTATTGTAGTTTTTTAAACTGAAAATGAAACTTCAGAGACAGTAACTGGTGTTAAAAATCTTGTATTAGTCAGTCTATGAAAACAAATGAGAAGAATCCATTGTTGGATAAATTGTGAACAGGTACAGTACCATCAGCCAGAAAATTTAAGCTATGAACTGATATGACTTAAATGTCCTGTAAATATCCATGAACGTATCCAGATAATGACATTATTACGAGTCCATTACGTGGGGTAACATGTTGGCAGATTGAAGGATATGGATTCTTCCAAAATGTGACATAAAGAAACCTGCTAAATTCAGGTTATTTTTGTGTTTGTGTTTGTCTGGGAGAATCAGTAGACTCCAGTTCTGTGACAATATCTTGTCTGCAAATTAAGTGGGTAGCTGCTGAGGTAGAATGTAAAACCCTTTTATTAAGAATATTTACAGTAGAAGAATATGTATGTTGGTCTTTCAATACATTAGACTTAGAATGGTACAGCATTATTGAAACAAAGGAAGGTGCTAAAGCCTCTCCTTATAATGAGACCAATTGTTTGTTGTCATTGTCATAACACAAAATGATTGTCGAGGCAGCTCTTTTAACATCAGCTCGTGTTATGCATTTTCCTCTCATACTAAATGAGTTTTCTTGTTGGAGGGAAACATTTCAAGTATCCAAATGTCGAATCCTATTTTGTGACCCATAAGAAATAATTATTTCTGAAATAATACTGTACTGGAGTAATGCTTGACATAATTGGTGTGTATAGTAATAGTAAATATAACAGGAAAATATAGGTACAGAAAGGTTTAGTACCTTCCACTATTCCAATAATACTACCGTAAGTCTACAAACATGGCATTTGTTGTGAAACTCAGTGATTTACAAGTCTCACGAAAGTGTCCTAAAAAATAACGTGTTTCCTGAATGTAAGCAAAATTAATATAATGAATTGGCTAAGTAAAGTTTATAGTTTAGGATAAATCATGTTAACCAACCCAGCCTTAGGACGTGTTGAAGAATTATTATCATTGTCTTCCACGGTTAACTAACTTGGCAGTGCCCATAATTATCTTAATAATTCTTTTCCAGATATGATTTACCCCATAGCTTGAGGTGTTGGAATGTGTGTGGCACATCCATATGTCAATATATCCATGTATACATATGTACATGTGTGTGTCATGATTGACGCCAGCTGGAGTAGAGAGTGTAAAGTTCATTGATGAGAAAGCTTCAGATCCTCCAAGATGACAACTGTATTCAATATTGTGAATACAAAGGTCATCTTGATGTTTCAGAAGCACTACCATCAGAACAGTGACAACATTCTTGAATACAACCTAAAATACTGTGTTCCCAAAACTGAGGGTATATTGTAACAAAAATGTTCATTGTTCTGAACTTTGTGTTTCCAAAAGTGATGGGACACAACAATGACTATAATAACCTTGATTAGAACACAAAGCATTGTGGCAACACCACTCCTACAGATTCATGTAAAGCCCTATCATACATACAAATGTAACCCTAAAATGGCAAGAATAAGGTGCCTTGAGTGTGCCAGTATTAGTGGAGCGAGTACATATGTGATAAGTTTGTACAGAAGAGTACAGTGTAGTCTCACATTCATTGGTTCAGTAATGTGGTAAACTAAAGTCGAGTTAACACAGAGGAAAGGTGATGTGAGGTGCAGAGCTTCAAGCTTTTGTTTACACTACAGTATACTGCTCAGTTGAAATATGCTTTTCTTTCTCTCTGTATAATTTTATTTGTCCATTTCCTTGTAATGTCACTCTCTCTATCTCATTTTATTTGTAATTTTCCTTGTAATATTGTACTAAATGTCCTATATGGTCTGGTATTTGTTATTTGCAATACTGTATTGTATTTCTCTCTTGCCTTTCCTGTGGGTTAATTCGAATGTGTGATAAGTGTGCAGTTTTGTACATAGTGGATTATTGTGTTTGTGGTGGATTAACAATGACAATAAGAATTGGAGGATTGTACTGTATTAAGGTTTTGTTGAGACATAGAGAAGGGTGAGTGTAAGTAAGTTGTTAGTAGCTACCGTAATTAATGTAAATCAAAACTGTAATGTAAGGCAAATTATGTTACAGAAAAAATGATATTAGGTCAAAGATGAATGAATCAAATTCATATTAATTATTTAAATTTTACATATGATTGGCCGGTGTGTCTCTGGGTTGTTGCTTAAGATAAATAGAGAAAAGAAAAATAATTGTGAATTTATAATATATTACTTGAGTCTCTTTCAGCCCATCAGTAACTCTACATTATTGATCTTGTACATTTTAAGGATAAATTGTGTTTAGTTTCATTCCATGAAAGACTACACATATGAATTTGCTACAACAGTATTTACACAATACTGTTATGAGTTATGAAAGGGGCAAGAGAGTGCAAGAATTAAGTGTTTATGATGGTACTGTTGGTTTCACTTGTATGATGATGGCCACTTAGCATTGTCAATCCACTCTTACTAAAACACGAACCCTGAACAACAAGATTATTATGAGCTCTACATGTAACCTTGGCCCAATAGACTTTGTTTATTTACATTAGGTGTCCCTCATGGCTGTTTCTTTTGTCATGTCTCCTTCCCCATGTGTCTCATTAGCTTCTAGTTACCTTATTGGCCAGATTCAATGTTTATGTATATTTTCACATCAATATTACGCTCTCGTTTCAGTCTGTGTGCCTGTTTCCCTTTTATTTGTCTATTTCCTCGTACAGACTGTCATAGTATCAAATGCCCTGTATGGACTTGAAATAGTATTTGCATTACTGAATTGAACAAGATATTAATGGTATGTACACTATATAAATGTTTACTGGAGAGCACAGTAAGTCCTTATAGGTGTAAGGTAAGCTCATAGTTCAGGGTTGGTATCTTAAAGTAAGGAATGCTTTGGTCATGCCCTATAGTCCTTGTGGAAGTGAAGCCAACTGTATACAGTCCACAGCATAAATCTACTTCATTCTCTGTGTGTAATAAATAATATGAGCAAATAAGACCTGTCAAGTGTTCCAGATTCCTCATACTTTTTACATTAATATTCAGATACACAAAGGATTGAAGCAAATTTATGTTGCCAACTTTGCAGTGGTCAATAAGCTGAGTTTTGGTATTGCTATGCACATTATATTTCATCCGTACATAGAGTGTATTTTATGTTAAAATCACACTTTATTAAAACCATTGTCTGTTTTTCTGTAGGTGACCTTTGAAAATGCCACCTTAAATGTGACTGTTCTCTTAATTATTCTGGATTTGTCCATGTTAATTGATCTTGGTGTTTAGTACCAGGATAATATAATTTGAACTTTATCTCTTTACAACCAAGCTGTTTTGTTATAATTCCACAATTTAACGTTAGAGTCTGTGTTATTTGCCGACAATGTCCTACACAAAGATGACTTATCTACATTGTTTCAGAATTTGAATTGTTTGCTAATCTTTATTAGTTTGTCAGTTTCATTGCCAAATTACATATATACTATTTTTGAAACTGCTAAGTACAAAGCATGTATTTCACATTGTGTAAGGCTTAATTTTTATTTGCTGAAGAGGGGGTATAATGTTTGCAGATTGGAGGCTGTTAATTCCTCCAAACTGTACCACTAGAAAGACAGACAGATAGACAGTAACCTATGCTCAGATAATCTGGTTCTTGACACACTTTTAACGTCCAGTTTACCAAAAAAACACTTATAAAGAGTCAACCTGTTTGTATAGTTTATTACTGTACAGTACTTTGAATTGAATTAGTACTGTACCTGAGACAATTACTGTACATTACTCTGGTTTGCTATGGTTTACTTGGACAAGAAGTAGGAAGAAAATGAGTATTGTGTTTATCATTAGAGGCAGTGCTTGATTTGATTGATGTTACACCTGTTTTAGTGACCAACAACAATATGCAAGAAAAGTCATGAGTCAGGTATTAATGATCTAACCATCCTACCAGTCATAGTTAGAGCCAATACAGTACAATACATTAATGCAAACAAAACAAGTACCCGGCCAAATTAGGGCATTCGGTACTATGACGTTAAACACAAAGTGGACAATAGCCAAGCCCATAATTTTTCTTGCATGTAGCCTTTGGTGACTGTAATGTTTAACTGTGTTGTTATCTGTTTACATGAATGAAAGAATATGTTGTGTTGACCCTCTTCATTATAGCAAACATGTCACTTGGGTATATTTTCCTCCATCCCGTGTGTGATTAAACTAAGGCTTCATCCGTTAAGACATTCTTTTGTTGGTGAATTGGAAGGCCTTTGATTCTTCCAAACTATGCCATATAACAGATTTCCTATTATTACCATTGAGGGCATCTGTTTTCTGGTATACAGTAGTTAGGAGTAATCAGTATCCTTCCAATTTACCAATGAGAGAATTTCCCCATAATATTCTCTTGCTAGTTTTCAGAGGTGGAAGAGAATCACCTCATTGCAGAGTTTGTTATACAGTACAGTAAAATCTTGACATACATTAGCTGCAGTAATACTGAGGGAAAGTGAGGTGCATGTGACCTAATATTGGAGGTTGGAGGAAAATGTACCAATGTGACTGACCCTTAACTCACACCACTCTACTGTTGGTTTAAATGATTTTTATTGCATCAGCCCGAATGCCAAAGACTTAAAGAGAAAAGAGTGACTGAAAGAAAGAGAGATGTAGTGGTGGTGGTGGTGGAGTAAAAAACAAAGTTTTAATCTCTTGCACCTTGTTGAAAACTCTTGAAGTTGATTTGTATGAAAGGATAGAATGCAATTTTTTATCTTTGAACCAGAGTTCATTAATTGTTTGCATTTTATGCATGTTTTTATTGTCTGTATCCTGTGCAGAGAGTGACCAGTGTTGTCACAGTGCACAAGTGGTCTGTTATTTATCACATTACGTTGATCTGGTCGCAAAGACTTTATCATTTTCCTAACATTTACCTACACAATTTAACTGCAAGGCTAATAATTTACATTAACTTCAAGGCTAATAATTTACATTATAGTTAACAACACAATCAGAATATTTTATATTAAGGATGAGTTTGGTCTTGGCTAAAAACATTTATATTACAACAAAATGGACTTATGTATTTACAATAACCAAAATTCTATGTGAAGTCAGCATGGGACCAACTCACAGAGTGTTGACTATAAACAAACGAGGTACTTGTAGTTGTTGTGTAAAGGAACATGATAGCTATGTTATATATAATTTATATAAATATTCTATATATGCTGAGTCATACAGTATGGTCAGCACTAGTTAGCTCTTGATTAGATTGTTTTGAAGACCAATTGGATATGTTAGAGGGAATTACAGTGGTGTATATGAAACAGAGGCAAGGTATTATACATTACCTTTGATGATATCACTGTTATTTTCCAAAATGTGTCTTGTGTATTCTGCATTAAAAGTGCATAATTATGTGTTACAGCACTCTCAGGCTCGACACTCAGGATTTGACCTTCTCAACAACTCCCTCTGACTAAAACAACTCGACATTTTACGTGGGGTTCAAGTGTGTACGAACTACCGGGAGACTTAATCAAGCGACAAACAGAGTTGGATTGATTCGACATGTGTGTCTGTAAGAGCCTGAGAGTGTTTGGTGTGGTGTGGAGATGTTGTATGTGACTCCACTCTACAGTTTTCCTTGATACGGTTGGACAGGCATTAAACTGGTACACATTGATTCTTTTGTGAGGGACTGGGAATGAATTTAGCTGTGGCCAGGCATCCAAGAAAATATAAAAGTAATGCACCAGTGATAATAGTGAAATAATAGATACAATGACAACTTTGTATTCTTTTTCCCACACATATGTATCAAGGTGTAGCAGTTATATTCAGTGCACAGATAATGCAAGAACTACAATAGATAAGTACGATTAGTTTTTGTGTTAATTCTGCCACATGCACACAAGTACATTACCGTATTTATGATGGTGTTCCAGTTCCATGTTTGGCCAAAAGTACATCAATTATAGGTTGGTTGCTCCCCCAGGCCACCAAGGAGGGAACGAATGTTGTGCACTGTCTGGCAACACTTGTTTTCTGCAAGCCAAAGATGCTCGTTGAGTTGCTGTACAGGTTCAGGTTGTTCGAGCTTAGATTATAGAAATAGAGAAGTGTGGTTTATATTGCGTGTACAGAGGAGATAATATTATAATAATATTAATAGTAATAATAATAATAATAATAATATTAATAATAATAGTAATAATAATGTGGAATCCATAGCTTTTTTTTTTAATGAAATATAAACGTCCCACAGTTTTTAGGTCAAGTGAAGGATGACCTTTTGTTGATTAACCACCAAGTGGTTGTTTCTTTTCCTCAATGTTCAACTGCATTATGGGTTATATATTCCCACAAATAATAGGCCATATGGGTCTGGTAGTAAGATGTATATTTTGTGTTGGTATGTAGGGAGTCACACCCATGTTGAACACTGCTACTGTATCTCACTATAACTGTTGTTTCCTACTCAACTCAAATGAACAGTGCAGCCATAACTTGGATATTTCTCTGTCCTGATCCAGGGTGTTGTAACAAGACACAAATTGAGAGCACTGAGACTGGAACCCACACCAAGAGGAGTGACCAATGTAATGTGTGTGAGAGCCTGACATATTCAACAACCACATGGGTTTAAGTAAAAGAAAAAAAAAACATTTCAATCCCCATGGTGAGAGTTTCAGTTCCAGTGATGCCAAAACAAATTCTTCAGGGTAGTATCCATACTGTATACAGTATATCTTAGATTGTACTGATTGAGAGGGTGTTTGTAGCCAATTTTCAGCCTTTTGAGGTCAGAATCACAAGTAAAAGTAAATAAATCTTCCTCCTGTCAGATAGGGAGTCAAAATGTACTTGTAACTAATGATGGTATAACTACAACAGGTGAAGCTACAGAGTCTTTTCCTTACACTCTAGTTAAATATGGGTTACTGCTGGACAAATCTATATAGCCGGGGAAACATATCCTTATTTTGAAGAAGTGATAATATACTGTATGCAGGGATAGGGTTACACCTTCCTAATTATTCTATCAATACAAGAGTAACAAAACTATAATAGGAAAGTGCTGTGCCTCCCTCTGTTCTAGTAATACCACACACAAACTGCAGTCTAAGGCTCACATTTTCATCACACATTTTTACTGGCAATTGTTTAATACTTTTGCATTTTGGTTTCCGGTGTCGTATTCGTTTGTTTAAATGAATTACTCTCATTGTTTAGTGCCATGTGTCAGTTCCCCTTTTATTTGTCTGTTTCCTTGTACCAACTAAGTACCAAATGCTCTACAGTATATGACTTGGTACTGTACTACTAGCATTTCAATAATTGAATTGAGTTAGTTACTAAATGTCCATTTTTAATATGTGGAATGTGAAATTTCAAGACACTCATATTTGCTTGCCATGCCACATTGAAGCAGCATCAGCTGTATTAAGTGTAAAATTCAAGCCAAATAATCAGAATGACTTCACTTTTCATACTCCAACTGGAATTAAAGTACAGTATATTAATATACATAAATATTATTAATCTATAGTTTGGAAACACGAACGACTATAGTGTGAGTGACAAAAGTATTTTGACATTTTGCTTATAGTTTAGAGAATATAAATACCAAAGTGGGACAAAAGTACTGTAGTTTGAAGATGCCCGTATAAACAAAATGTCAATATGCCTTTATTCTATTTTGGTTCGTTTACTCACCAAACCAACTGAACACAGAACTGTTGCCAAGTAAAAGTGTGGGAGGAAAGTATGGCCCTGAGAAATCATAGTACAGTATTGTCAATGCCTTCATGTCAGAGCATATTACAGAATCCTGTATTTTTCAGCCTTACATCACTATACAACCACCATCTAGGACCGTATTAGTCAAAATCTTGTGATCCATAACTTCATATTTTTATATTTGTTATGATACATATATATCTGTGTCTGTGGTTTGTATGATATATACAGTAAACCAGATTTACTAAACTAAAAGAGAAATATCAAAGTCTAATGTCATGATAGGTTTAGCAAGTTTATTGACATGGTCTTAGATAATATTTGAGATAATGATGTACAGTCATTCAGAAACATGTCATTCTCTGGGCTGTATTCTTAGTTCACATGAGTCTGGAGGCAACGTATACAACAACAAGGCAAACTGTGTATCGGTGTCTAAGGTCATATCACTTAGAAGGGAATACATGCCTTTATGCCTCGATAATCTAACACACTGTACTATAGAACATTGGTTGGTTTGATTCAATCAGGAGTTAGGAAGAGATAGCTGCCTCTTCTTCATGGTCTGTTATTGGGTTTGTTAATTGTGTTTGACTAGGAATATAGTCCAGATATTGCCCATCCATCTTGTATTATAAAAACAAGCCGAGGTGTTGCACTTTTCCTTCATAGGGGAGTTGTAGCTATATCAGTTATAGGAAGGGAGCAACTGTGGATATGGAAAATACAAAGTGAAGAAACTAATTCCTTCAAAATGTGACACAAAAACAACCACATAGAATGAAGTACAGTAGGTGTCTTTCTCTACACAGTTTGGAGGAATCAGTTGTCTCCAGATTTGTTTCTACTACAACCTATCCCCAATAATGACTGTATGGTAATACTAATAGTAATATAACTATTTTTATGCATAAAGCAATACTGTCACATCATCCTTATACTGTATTGTGATAAAGGCCATTTGGTTTGCAAGAAAAGACACGGGCTCATGGGAACAATAAGGTACAATTTACACAAGTGTTTTTGTGACACAGTTTACAAATTTATGAAGTGAAATGGGATGTGGATAAAATGCTTGTGTGAAACAGTCCTAACTGGTACAGTGTTTGCAAGCAATGTTACCAGTTATTATCATCCCTAAGCCCAGCACTATTTTTGCATACACCCTATATTATGAATAATACAAGTGGATGATATAATGAAGGGAAGGGGTGACATCTCCCTTTGGTTTAATGATATGCTACTACAGCCAGTCCCAGCCAGGGTCTCATTCCTGTTGCATACTGACCCAATTCATCTTTGGTAATAATGTAGGTGAGTGATAAGGGATTCAAAATTACATTACTGTACTGTACAATCTATACTACAGAGAGAGAGAGTTGGGAAGTAATATTTATGTAGATACCGGTAACAAATTTGTGCTAAACAGCATAATCTACTGTTGAATTTTGTGAAAATGTAATTGTGAATCATACTGTCACTAATCTACAACTATGACCAATCAATGCTTCATCTCACTTCCTACCAGCCAATTACCCTCTCTCATACAGTACATAACATGAATCATGTGATCTATCCTCATGTGTACAGGAGCAACATGTTTTGAGATGCACTTCTGGACACTCCTACCTAAGAGGTATCTATGATATTTTACTAGTTTCTCCTTTTGCTTTAACAAACGTGTCAAGCTTTATCCAATACACAGTTTCAACTTCTACACAGTGTTTTTGTGTCCTCATAATTATTACTGCATTTATTATGTATACCACACAAAGCCCTTGATATTATGCTAACATATTATGTAACACATCTCATTTAAAACAAAACAGACCAAGTTGAGTTGTATAATACTGTAATGTACTATTGACCAAAAATATTCATACACATGCTGTAGATTTCAAGAGATTACAACCAACCGAATATGTAACGTTTTGAAACTGCAATGAAACGTAATATTAAGTTTGTTGTTTTGGAATCACAGAGTCATTTGGTAGACCGTTCATTGCAGTACTGTACTTTCAGAATAATAACCTCTCATTACAAATAGCCTGTGTACGAATAACTGGCCAACAGTATAACACAAGCCAAGCAAAGCATATGAAGGACTGAGTGTTTAATAAAGTGGTTGACACAAGTACTGTAAAGCAATAATCAAGGATATGTCAAGGGTCAATTAATTGTATTATGGGTGTCAAGCAGATGGCAATAATTATATTTATTGGGATGAGTAGTGAATTGAAGGTGTTGAGCCAATTACAGTCATTCAGTCATTCATGGTTAGTACAGTAAATGGTCTCAGCATTCAGACAAACAAAATCTTGTGTTGTTCTCACATATCACAAAACCCATTACACATACAGTACTGTACACATGGGATTAAAGTAGAGGTAGTGTGTGTGTGTGTGACTGGGTGGTTACTACTACTACTACTAGTAGTACCTAAGGAAAAAGTGAACTAAAAGTAGTGTAATAATAACATATAATCGTGGGGAAAATGCACCTATTCCTTTCCAAGCTACACACACACACACACACTAAAGAAAAGACAAGAGAATAATATAAATACTGTAATGATGAGATTAAAGTAGAGGTAGTGTGTGTGATGTGTGTGACTGGTTGGTTAGTAGTAGTAGTAGTAATAGTAGTAGTATCACCACACCACAACAACAATCACAACTGCCACAACTACTACAACTTAGAGTTTGTACAATTGGTTTGGCCCAGTAGATCACTTAGTAACTTAGTCCTTATGGTAATGAATAAAACAAGAATTCATATATTATATAAACATATTGTACAGTATTGTATGAATATGTATAGCCTGGGAAAATATATGATATATATATGGCTTTCAATGTAGGAGTGAGTACAAAATGTAGAGATAGATACAAGTATGAGTTGTCTGAGTTATCCATATGTGTATTGAAACTAATGTCTATGATTGTACATGATCAACTATAGAGGCTGAGAGAAAACACTACTGTATATGGATGTAGTTTGTCTAAGATGATAAGTGAGTGATGGTGAGAGCTGTACACACACACACACACACACACATGCCACCTGCTGGGTTAGTCTGTTTATCTCTTCCTCTCATTCAGGTGTGGTGGAGTGTGACTGACTGATTGACATTAGTACCTGTGTAAATATCTCTCAATAATTATTAACCAAGTCTATTCATTTTCTCTCTGCTATTGTCTCGTCTTTCTTTTTTTTTTTTTTGGTGAGTTTGTGTGTGTTTACTGTTCCTCTTTTCTTGTCTCCTACTCCCTCTTCCATTTCTTCACCTGTCCCTCCTTTCCTTCTTTTATCTTCGTGTTTGTTGTCCCTCTTTTGTCTCCTACTCCTTCTTTTACTTATTTTTCTGTCCCTCCTTTCCTTTTCTTCTTTTTACTTTGTGTTTACTGTTCCCCTCTCTTTGTCTCCTACTTACTTTTCCATTTCTTCACACGTCCCTCCTTTCCTTTCCTTCATTTATCTACATGTTTGTTGTCTCTCTTCTCTGTCTCCCACTCCCTCTTTTATTTCTTCAACTGTCCCTTCCTTCCTCTTGTGTTTACTGTCCCTCTCTGTCTACCAATCCTCCTTCCATTTCTTCAACTGTCCATCCTCTCCTTTATCTTTGTGTTTGCTGTCCCTCTTCTCTCTCCTACTGTTTTGTGGTATATAAATTTTTAGACCTAACACATTCTCCTTTTTTCCCTTTCATTCATAAATGGTTTTAGCTTACATATTATATACATACAGCATCATACTCTGACACTAGCCTATCCGGGTAATAATAAAACTGTAATTATTGTTAAAACATTTAGAGAAAGCAGTCTAATTAATTAAGAGTAGTAACTGATTGATAAACTATTGACTTGTTGAAGGATTAATCAAAACTCCAGTCTCAAAACATCCCAAGCAGTTCACACACACACACAGGTGAGTAGTTAACAAATCAGTATTTCTAATGTCTCAACACAGGAAACTCAGACGAATTTTTACTTTATTTGAGAGCGAGTGAGTGTTAGTTAGTTAGTTAGTAATTGTTGAAGCATGTTTTAAAAGTGCTCAATATATTCGTAGTAAATAACTATTAGTGTGTATGTGTGTGTGTCAAATTCTTCAAATCCTGCATATTAACATGTCTAAGTCGTATAATGTGCCTGGTATCTATTCTCATATCGGTGCCAGATGTTAGGATTGGTTGGTTCAGTGTGAGAGGATGGATACAGTACTGTACTATACATAACCTTGGCTGTAGCTCTACAGTAATTTACATGCAGAGAAAGTTTTCATTATATCCATCTTCTGTCCATGAAGTTGATACGCCTCGCTACTTGTGGGGTAGGATAGCTACAACAGAAAGGAATGAGAACAAAAATTATAGTTTGGTAACAGACAAACAGTAATAATATTTTTACTGTGTGTGTCAACAAATCATAATTTATGTTCACATTCCTTCAGGTAGTATAGTTACCCCACAAATAGCGAGGCTACCAGCTTGATGTGTGGGCAACTGTACACTCGCTATTCACAATCTCTCGCACACCTGAGACAAAGCCCAATATCTGCAGCAGACGGTTTCTGGACGACAGCCCACTCCAAGCTTCCATTAGTTCGAAACACGTGTGTGTGTGGCCTGGTTTGGTCCCCCCTCCCTCCCCCTTCTCTCCCTCTCTCTTTCTCCCCCTGCACCACTGAGAATCTTCGAGCCTATGATTCAGAAATTCAGGGATGCAAACGTTAGACACCTGGAGTTTGTAGTACTGACTGTAACAGCCAGAAGTGTGGCCGACTGTACCTCGTCTACCAACAAGCTGGTGTCGTTTTTAACTATCTGCTGGAAACTGTGGACCGAAATTCAATCGTCTACTCGGGCGAAACACATTAAATAACCCAATGAAATTTTATCAATAGGTCTATACATATTTCATGAACTGTTCTCTACTCCATAATTTATCATAAAAGTCAACTTATTATACTGATAATAATGAGTAATTAATTGGTGTTATACTCATTGTGGATACGTCACAACACAACACAACACAACACAGGTGAGAAATAATATGATGCCTTTATTCACAGGTTTCGAAATTGATGCAGTAGGCTATTTCGTTCGTAGTGATAATGATGAGTTGTTGATAGTAGTAATAGTAGTAGCAATAATAATTACAGTAGTAGTAGTAGTTAAAGTTAGTAATGGTAGTGGTGGGAATAGTGAAACAATAATAACCCTCTACCGACTATCCTCCTCATCAAAGGAGACGAAACACGTACTGTACAGTCAACCTCAGGTATTCTTATACACCACGTCTGTCATAACATCAACAACTACATATTATACAGAAAATTTAGTTCATTAATTACCTCATACCCAGCCAGCTTTTCTATGTTAGTTGGGTAATATATACTTGATCAGTTAGTCAGTCAGTCAGTCAGCAGAACTATGCCTACACACACACACACACAGAGAGAAAGAGAGAATGAATTATGTGTAGAATAAAGATATCCCCTTGTAACCAATTTATGCTCTGTGTACCAATAACTCCTGAGGCCAACTATACATAGTGTGTGAGGGAGTGAGGGTTCGTGGGACTGAGGGAGTGAGGGGAGGGTGGTAAGGTAGGTGTGGTAGGTGGTGGTCAAGTTTTTGTTGTGGAACCTTCTCTTTTTTAAGTCTAGAAATGCAGAGTCTTTAACTTACTTACTTACCTCCACCACCAATACCACCTATGTGTTTTCAAAGTCACCTCGACCTTTCATACATACACTTATATACGTACGTACAGTCGCGGTCAATAATAATAATCATCCATCTTAAACAATTTACTGTCTAATGTTTTCACGTTCACATATGATATTATTGTTTTAAGTAGTGCATAGCTGCTTGTGGTAAATTAAAAGATGGTAGTTAACCTATTTATTGGAAAGTTTATCAGCTAAGGAACAGAGGGAAGCTGTCAAACTCTTACGTGAGTTAACCCCTATATGGATGATTATATTTGACCTCGACTGTACCTTCATCTTCCACCCCCAACAACAACAACAACAACCTCGACAATCTGTGTGTGTGTGTGTGTGTGTTCATCCCAATCTGTAAACTCTCACTTTTTTTTATATATTATGAATCGTGGGGGAAAATGCACCCATTCCCTTGTGATTAGAATTATAACAAAATTAGCCACATGTTTCACGTACATTTCAGTGTTTACAATTATGATGCTAAAGATAAGTACAGTCATCACGTGCCAAAATAATAATAATAATAATAATAATAATGATAATAATAATAATAATAATAATGATAATAATAATAATAATAATCCCTGAAGTTCTGGCTGTTCTGCTTCGAATATATAGTTCGAATTAGGACACATCGAGTTAATAATTATGTATTTTAATGACCTTGTGATCGTGTTTGATATAATTGGAGACTTCTGATTCCTATTGACTATACTACAAAACAACAAGCTCCTTCCATAACATCCAAAGTGGTGGTGTTTCGTGGCAATATTTGAAGGACTCATTTACCTCCAATTTTTTTACTACATCACAGGAGGGTCCCTGAGTTAACTGATTCACTGGTATGACTCTCAGATGTTTCGAAGCTTCATTGTCTCGTGACTGTACATAGGTGTGTAAATTGTGAGAGTAATATAATTGGTCTTGCATTGCATTACTTTTACTGATAATTTACACTCGAGTACATCGTTGCCAGATAAAAACAAAAATAAACTAAGGTCTCATATATATAATTATACACTGTGTATTTATTTGCTTCCTGACCTTGTACTCCTCTCTCTCTCTCTCTCTCTCTCTCTCTCCTATTTTCTGCTCTCTCTCTCTCTCTCTCTCTTCAACCCTTTGCCTCTTTCCTTCCCTCTTAACCTTCCACCACTCTCTCTCTCTCTCCCTCCTCCTCCTACTCTCCTTCTCCTACTTTCTCCCTCCCTCACACTGATTAGAAAAGGAAGGAAAAATTTCTCGTACTAAATAGAAAACTGGATGGTGTAAAATGTCAAGTTGAGTCAGTCAGTCAGTGAGTGTTCTATATAAAGTACTACCGGAATTTTTTGTTATTATTTAGGTTAGACACGTGCACACACACACACACAGAGAGAGAGAGAGAGAGAGAGAGAGAGAGGGAGATCGATCCTCTCAGGTGAGGGCCTCAGAATATTTACTCTTCCCATTTGAGTTTGAGGCACTAACTATAAGGCCACTGAACGTCGTAAAACACCCTCACTGGTACCATAACAGCTGCAGTATTTGGCAATTACCCTCACTTCCCTCCCTCTGTGGCTGGGTACCAGTTCGGAAGTCGTGACGTGTGTGTGTGTGCAGCAGTTGTCCTGGGCCACGGTAACGGGCTTGATTAAGCCTATGTCCAGTGTCAGAATAAGAAAAACAAAACAATGGACAAATAATAATAATAATAATAATAATAATAATGAAAAAAAATGAAACCTGGACACAGAAGAAAGTAAAACTAATAAGACAATAAATAAAGAAGTATTGTGTTCTGTTGCTTGAAATAGTTTTGAGAACTCAGTTGCTCCAGAATTAATAAACACAAACATTACCCCCTTATGTCATCAAGTACAATAGGTATGGAAATAATAATAAAATAATAATAATAAACATTCGCTCGTAGAGCGAGGACTTGGCGAAAGTATGGCAAAATTCAGACCCCTTGATTTTCGACCTAATGCTCAAATGGCGAGTTTTAGGAATACGGCCATCACTCAAGTACCATTACAAGCAGAATTGAACATAGATTATTACAGAAAAAGTCTGATCAACATCAGATATATACAACCGAAATTATTGCGGTTTTATCAATTTTCAGTTTTTTGATAATTTTTACCTTGATTTTTTACTTTTGACCTTGAAAAACAATAGGTGACCTAGAAATTTTGATGCCTACCTGTGGTGAAAATTTCAGCAAATCTGCCAAGAATTGCGACCAGTAGACCACGAAGCTACAGACACAGCCACAAACACATAAGATCATAGAGCAACATACTTGGCTTTCGCCAAATAATAATAATATAATAGGTAATTCACTATAATCCACCTTCTATGTTTTATATAATTTGTTTCCTTTCTTGTAAAAGTATCTAAACTTCATCCTTCCTTCCTTCCTTCTTTCCACCTTTCCTTCCTTTCACATCCTTCCTATTTCCCAAGGTTGGTAATTCTGGAGTAACTGATTCCTCCAAACTATTCCAAGCAACGGGGAACCATTATTATTTGTCCACGTCTGGTCCTGTTTCCTGTGATACTTTGGAGGAATCAAATCACACTAATGTACAGTTGCCAAAAAAGGTATTGCGACAAATCTTGATAGAATTTTAACCATAGTAATATCCACAACTATTTGTAGGGACTAAAAGCATATGTATAACAGAAGGAAATATACATATCCTTCTGTAATACAACATACTTATAATCCCTACAAACAACTATGGACATTAATATATTTAAGGGGGTGCGGGAATAGGGGGACAGGCTTGGGGGGGAGGGGTTTAGGGGGATTTGGTGCGTGCGGGAGTAGGGGGACAGGCTTGGGGGGGTTAGGTGGGGTGCGGGTATAGGGGACAGGCTTTCTACCCCCCCCCCCCCAAGCCTGTCCCCCTATTCCCACACCCCCCCAGTCCCCCCCCCCACATGCTTGTCCCCTACCCCCACACACCCTTAATGTTGTATCAATAGTTGTCGCAGTACCTTTTTTGGCAACTGTACCTGTGCATACCAAACACACACACACACACGTACTTCCCCCCTATAACCACTGCCTGCCTGAACGAGCTATAACCACAACGTAAACACACACACACACACACACACAGAATACGGGAATCCTGAATGACTCATACACACACACACACACACACAGAATACATAAACACACATAACACACACACAGAATACGGGAATCCTGACTGACACACACACACGCACACACACTTACAAAATACATACACACTCGCAGAATACACACTCACAGAATAAACATAGTACAAAAAAAAAAAAAAAAAAAAAACACAGAATACACAGATAATATTATATACACACACAGATTAGCTATATATGCACACAGAATACACACACTCAAAGAATAAAGAAGAGTACAAACACACACACACACACAAACACACACAATACAAACAACAATTCGGGAATCCTGACTGACTTCTGAAAAAAAAACCCAAAGATTCGCTCTGGTGGTTGAAGAAGGAAGTTAACAGCTAGACATTTATATCTATTTTATGCTGTTTTTATTCACACACACACACACATAGGCCTATATACATTCTCTCTCTCTCTCTCTCTCTCTCTCTCTCTCTCTCTCTCTCTCTCTCTCTCTCTCTCTCTCTCTCTCTCTCTTTAACACTTGTACTCGTTTCTCGTTGCCCGTGACCTCTGTATATTGTATAGGGAAGTAGGTATAATTGGATACATGAATGGTACAGCCCAAGTTAAAGATGGTCAATTTCTCTCAATATCAAGTTCTTTATTAGTGCCAAATAGGAGACATCATCAGGGGCAGAAGTCAGTATTGAGGATGGTGTGTGTTTGTGTTTGTGTTTGTGTGTGTGTGTGTGTGTGTGTGTGTGTGTGTGTGTGTTTGTGTGTGTGTGTGTGTGTGTGTGTGTGTGTGTATTCTTTAGTGCCAAATAGGAGACATCACCAGCAGGGGCAGAAGTCAGTATTAAGGATGGTAATAAAAAGCAAGTACCTGATAATAGACACCCATGGTTACACAAATGGGACACAAGTATCTTTCACCTGAGCTGTACCACCCATTCATGTGTCCAACTGTACATACATACATACGGTATTGGGGACAGTAGTATTGTTTATTTTAATTAAAGGACCCTATAGTTATGATCGTGTATGAAACTTTACAGTAGTATTGTTTATTTTAATTTAAGGACCCTATAGTTATGATCGTGTATGAAACTTTGTGGCTTTTAATTTTTTTTATTCCTCCTAGCTTGACTGCCACGAAACAGACTCCTTCAGTATAGATGGTGTTTCATGGTGATGTTTGAAGGACTCGTTAACCTCCAACTTTATGACTACGGTACATCACAGGGTCCCTAAAGGGGGTGTGGGAATAGGGGGACAGGCTTGGAGTGCCTTGATTCCTCCTCAAAAATATGCCACGAAACAGGAAACCAGATGATCAAATAAAAATAATGGTGTTTGTCCTGTTGCTTGGAATATTGTTTGGAGGATTCAGTTGCTCCAGATTTACCAACACATAAATAAAAATAATTTCAACCTTAATTAATAGCATGAAATTACCGACAATGCAGTTCTCACTAATCACCTGCCAACTCAGATTGTAAGATTATTGAAGATTTTATGGTGCAGATAATACGAGACTATCTGTAATTTATTTAAGTGACTTTGGCGTAGAAGCTGGTGCCAATTAATATCCATAGCAAACATAAATAAACAAACAAACTGGAATTGGGTTACAAGGTGCTATGTGGCAATGAGAAACCGCAGGTATATATATACGTCAGGTGGCCTGGCTCGCCTCATTCAAGTCTCCTCTGTGACACGGCAGGGGGGAAGGACTGCTGACTATTCAAGGACGTGTTTGTGTGTGTGTATTTACTCTATATACGTGTGTAGTTACCGTCTCCCCACAGTGTTAATTAAAAGTAAATAAAACAGAGGAGTGGTTAACGTGATCACTCGTCTGTTGTTGTGTTCCAGAAAGGCCCACTAACGCAAGGTATGTAAAAAAGTATATATATACATTTCTTAACATATTCACACTCTTGTCTCCATTAATTGACCCTGTGATTGTGTATGAGACATGATGGTGGTGGTTGTAGTTTCTGATTCCTCCTGACTATGCCACGAAACAAACGAGCTGCTTTTATGTTTATGTGTGTGTGTGTGTTTCGTGGATATGTTTGAAGGACTGTCTAACCTCCATTGTTCTGACTACATCACCGGGGTCCTTGAGGGGAGATACTTCTTCTGTTGTTATTATTA
>JAWZYT010001610.1:72500-190000 GCA_034508575.1 Petrolisthes manimaculis | reverse complement strand
GTAGTCAGCAGAACATTGGAGGTAAACGAGTCCTTCAAAATAATATTGCCACGAAACACACACACCTACTATATAATAATAATAGGAGCAGCTTGTTTCGTGGCACAGATAGGAGGAATCAGAAGCCTCCAATTCCCATCATACACGATCAGAGTCTTTAATTAATAGGCTACGGGCTATAGACTATCCCTGTTAAATTCCTCGTATTTGTTTTCTGGTATAGTTAATTTTAAGAGGAATTAGTTAATGGCCTTCCAAATTACCAACCAGATCATCTCACCTTAAGGAAAACCTGCATGGTCGTCGAAACTTACTCATATTATTGTTTATTTAAAAAAAACCCACAAGGACACTATAAAAATATTTGGTGACTTCCTGTAACATAAACTGGGACACACACACACACACACAAACACTGGGAAGGACACACACACACACTGACATACACACACACACATTGATGGACACATACACACACACACACACACACACATACACATACTGGGACATACATATACACACACACACATATACTGGGAGATGCATATATACACACACTCATACACACACACTGAGACACACACGAACACACACGCATACACTGAGACACACACATAATAATAATAATATGCACACACACACATTTATGAGTGAACAAGAGTTACACCTTCCTCGTAATAACAATTCCCAGAAGGTATAGTGGAACCTGTTATCATACTTGTGTTAGTGGGAGGCAAGGAAGAGACACAAGGAATAACAAAGATGGAAACGCACACACACAGACAGGATACACAGACCATATGAGAGAGATAGAGAGAGAGAGAGAAAGAGAAAGAGCAAGAGAGAGTTAATAATATACAAAGTACAAAACCCAACTAGAGACACACACACACACACACACACACACAGAGTTAAAGTTAATAATATACCAAGTACAAAAACCAGCCAGAGTCATTAATTTTAGTCAGTCAGTCCAACATACCTATAATAATAATACTAAATAATAATTAAATACTATAATATTGACTCAACTCATATTAGTACCAGTATACCTTAACCTTCACTCATTATTATTACTACTACAACAACAGCTCTCTCTCCTTGTGTCTTCTCTTTTAATGCCAAGTTCTCATGACCTAATTAATTTCTTTCATTCGTCTCCATGTTTACTTCCTACATGACCTAATTCATTCGTCTCCATGTTTACTTCATACCTGACTTTAATACTTTCTTTCATTCGTCTCCATGTTTACGTCCTACATGACCTAATTAATTTCTTTCATTCGTCTCCCTATTTACTTCCTACATTACCTAATTAATTTCTTTCATTCGTCTCCATGTTTACTTCCATTACCATCCAATCTTCACACTCCCATTTGTTTATCAACTTTCTTACGGAGGAAATTTTGTGTTGGTAAATCTGGAGCAACTGAATCCTCAAATATATTCCAAGCAACAGAAAACTCCCATTATGTTTGCTCTTTTGGTTATGTTTCCCGTCATACTTTGGAGGAATCTAGGTACTCCAATGTAACAAAAGTGAATTAACACCTTATGGGACTCTTGTTGTGTGGTATAGTTTGGAGGAATCTCCCTTTAGGCTAATTCTTCTTTTCCTCCCCTCCTTTATTGTATCATCTCTTTCGTACTCTTTTCTTCCTCCTTTACATCTTCCCTTTGTATTTTTTTTCCTACCCTCCTTCCTCCCTCTTCCATTTTCAATTTATATTCTCATCTTCCCACTCTCCCTCCTCTCCTTTCTGGATTCTTCCCTCCCTCCCTCCCTCCTTTACGGACTATTTATTCTTTCCTCCCTCTGCACTTGTCCTTTCCTCCATCCTTCCCTCCTTCTCTCCTTCCATCCCTCTCTCTATCCCTCTCTCTATCCCCTCCTTCCATCCCCTCCCTCTCTCTATCCCCTCCTTCCCTCCATCCATCCCTATCTCTATCCCCTCTTCCTTCCCCTCCCTCTCTCTATCCCCTCCTTCCCTCCCTCCCTCCATGCCTTTCCGGACTATTATTCTTTCCTCCCTGTGCACTTGTCCTTTCCTCTCAAGGCCATAGTTCTTAGAAATCCCAGAGATCGGTAATAATTCTATCATTATATACCTCCCCCAGTCTCTCTCTCTCTCTCTCTCTCACACACACACACACACACACAAGGTAGCCTAGTCCACTCTATCCTTCATCCTCACTTCGCTTTCACTCATACTGTTTGAGAGATAGAGAGAGAGAGAGAAAGAGAGACTGTGTTTGTGTGTGTATGTGTGGTGTTAAGTAGGTTATTTCCTGTATTCTTCTGTGTAGTAGACTAACGAGATATAGATAGAATTTCGTGTACTCCTCTGTGTGTGAGTGTGTGTGTGTGACCTTGGTGGTGATACTAGTAGGTCACGGGCAGTCAGTCAGCCAGCCAGGTACGAGTATAGGAGTGTTGGGTCAAGTTCGTAGAAAGGCGAGGTGAAGACTGTGTTCGAGGCAAAGGAGAGAAAGTGGGTTGGGTGAGTGCATGGAGGATATAAAGATGCACCACCAGTCAAGTTGAATGAATTAAAAAGGAGATTCTCTTTTTGGTAATTTTTTTTGGAGGCAAGTCTTTCAAACATTGCCACGAAGCACACACACCTACATAGGAGTCAGGAGTCAGAAGAAGCCACCAATTTTCATGCGCGATGCCGCGATCACAGGGTACTTAAAAGTTAAAGGGAGATTCACTTGTTGGTAATTTTTTTGGAAGTATACAAATATGTCCTTCAAATATTGCCACGAAACTCACACACTTACTGTATATGGAAGGAGTCTTGTTTCGTGGCATGGTTAGGAGGAATGAGATACCTTTATAATCACCAACTAAATAATCTCCCCTTAAATAATACAGAATTTATCTGATGTGGGTAAATTGCAAGCAGCCTACTTATATACATATAGCCCTCCTAGCCCTGCTGCAAAACACACACATATATAGTTTGGAGGAATAGGTAGGACCCACACCAGACCTCCCTCATTTAATCCAAAAAGAGGAATAGGTTGCAGAGGGTAATGTAGGCTACAGTATTTGGGTTTATACATAGCCTAATGCAGAGTTTTTGTGTGTTATTCACCCTTTGTCTGGCCTCTTTATCTGCAGCTTATACAATGAATAAAAACTTGTATCCATCACTTCATTTTACACTCAGTCCCTCATTGAAAACCACAATGTTTTCGCAACCTTGTGTTGTTCATTACTCTACCGACTAAGATAATTACTAAGTCTGTGTCAAGAGGAGAGTGCTAAATTTAATAATCTTATATCGAGGGCCTAGCCTACTGTACTTATCCAGGAAAGAGCTTGTACACACGACAAAAAGAAACTATGGTTACAACCATAGTTTTGTTGTTGTGTGTACAGTATATAGCATTTAATAGACGAGTACAGTTGGGATATCTCTCACACTCATACACCCTAACCCCCTTGCTCAAAGAGTGACAGGACAGGAACTGCAAATTGCTGACTACCTAGCCTAACCTATTCATTTTTCAAGGCCCCATCACATTATTATCTCTCTCTCTCTCTCTCTCTCTCTCTCTCTCTCTCTCTCTCTCTCTCTCAATTTACTTATACTGTAGGCTATCCGGATCTTCTTTACAAATCATATATATTATCTATGATTTAAGCACGTCGTCTATTTATCATAAAGGGAAATTTTGGAGTCGTGGTTGGGAAATTCGCTGGCATTTGTGCGTGTCATTACAACGAACCCACACACACAGACACACATACAAACAGACACAGACACGGCATCTGCTGCACTATGGTTTTGTCATCTCACTTCCCCAATAGCCTAATCCTGGATGGGCAAGTTAACATACGGGAATAACACCAATAATTTTATGAACGGAGTATACGACGCCTATATGTGAAATAGCGGTGTATAGGATTAATTAACAATGTAGTAATTAACAGTTAGGAAGAATTGACAGAAATATTAACCAGCAGAGAAATAGGTAAAAATACAGTGTCCATAAACAAATCATTCTTGTTAATTAGTGAACCCTGTATATTTTGCCTCAGGAATTCGTATACACCACGTCTGACACACTTTTTCCAGTAATGTTAGGCTACTTGGGTTATACTTGAATCGGTCAGTCAGCAAAACAATGTCTACAGTAGATATGTGCAGAATAAAGATGACCCCTTTCAACCAATCATTGCTCTGTGTGCCAATTCCTGAGGCCAACTGTACACTCGCAATCCATAATTTGTACCCAAGTCTTGTTGTGAAGTTTCGAAGCATTTGACATAGTAGTGAACCAATTACACAGCATATCCTGTTTCATATTTGTTTGGACTCTCTAAATACTCGATCTGGTTATTCGAAGCAAGCCTGGATACACATTTTGGATTGCTAGTGTACAGCCGGCAGCATAAATTCCGAGTCTCATGTAGGCTACCTAATAGCCTAATGCTGATATGACCAGATAGTTGAATTCTGAACCAGTTTCTATTATAAAAACGTATTTAATTTACTACATGAGAAAGGTATCGGTCATCTCTGTATGCAAATTGTTACAACATGACGATATATATCTCGTACAATGTCATACTCAGGTGTAAATGAAGCGAACTTATGCTACCGATTGTACATCTAACCAGTTTTAAAATTAATGAGCTGGCAATTCTTACTAACCTGTTTGGGAGAGGTTGTGACGCATGTACAGTACAGTATATACTCTGTTGGTTAGGTTCCTTGTAGCAGCAGGACTGAGAAACGCCATCATGTTCGAGCCTCAGGGCAGTCAATAATAATAGTAGGAGTTGGTGGGGAACTTGGGACCAGTTTTTGTCATCACACTCAACAGGTCGCTGGTGGGAGTTGGTTGGTGGTGGACGGGATGGCAACTGTGGATGAAGAAACGTGATCATTGCAGTAGTATACACAGGGACCATATTAATTAAAGTATTATTCGTGGTGCATACGATGGCGTACACTCGTGATACATAATTTCTGACCAGAGTGTGAGGAGCAGAAAGCTTTGATCGAATCGCCTGGTATTGCTCATTTCCCCCACTCGGTACACATATATAGAGGCTGAATTCGAATGCAGCAGGGTGGGTATGTGTGTGTTGTGCCTGTTGTTTTTGTTAGTCTCTGGTTAGGGGTTACGTATCACGAGTGTACCATGACTTTCTTGCATACGACCCACAGGCACAGTACAGTACCATAAATAATAGCTAGCACGGACTGACTAAGGTATTGACGTCTTGCAAACTTCACTGTGAATTATGAACTATCGGCATAATCAGCTAGAGTACTACATGTAAAATTATGGTAAAAATGTGGTGAATATATTAAAAGAACAGAGAGGGAGAGAGAGAGAGGATTATCATTGAAGGGACAGCTACGGTAACATAAATATATATATATATATATATATTATACTTACAAGGACAAAGACCACGAACAAATAATTTAAGGGGATATTTAGTCTCTTGTTGGTGAATTGGAAGGTCTCTGATTAATTCCTCCAAAATTGGAAGTAAATGAGTCCTTCAAATATTGCCACGAAACACTACCTACCTGTTTGGAAGGAGCTTGTTTCATGTCATATAGTCAGGAGGAATCAGTAGCATAAAATTCACTCATAATCGATCACAGAGGGTCCCACAAGGTCCTTATAAGATTAATACCGAAGATAAACTCACTACAAGGACATCAACATTGATAACCTTATACATGCACAAAAATGGGGATATGGGCAAGTACAGAGACCGTGCAGTAAAAACACTCACACGACCAACCAAAACGGGTATACAAAAAAACATCATATATTATTATGTTGTGTAAAGTCAGTGACAAGGACACGATTTAAAAAAAATATATATACTCAGTTTTTTTTAGTTTATTTTGCATTTTATTTTTATTTTCGAAAATGTACCCGCTCTCTCGTTTAATTTTCTTATCTTTTTTTCAGCAATCTAAGACAAATTAGCCTACTCAAAAATAAAAATGTACCCAACCAAGTACTTGTTTGTAACTTGTAAACACTGAAATATTCGCCGAAAAACGTGTAACGAAGGTCATATGTTACAAAAAAAAAAAAAAAAAAAAGGAAATCTATGTATTGTATTTACGTCTTAACGGGGAAGTTTGGTGTTGGTATTTCTGGAGCAACTGAATCCCCCAAACTATTCCAAGCAACAGAACACCATTATTTTTGCTCTTCTGGTTCTGTTTCCTGGCATACTTTGGAGGAGGAATCGAGGCACTCCAATGTACCAAAAGCGAATTACCCCCTTAAAAGGACCCTGTGCTCGTGTATGAAAATTGGAGACTTCTTTTTTCCTCCTCACTATCCCACGAAATAATCTCCTTCCATACGGGTGGTGTTTCGTGGTAATATTTGAAGGACTCGTTTACCTCCAATTTTCTGACTACATCACAGCTAGGGTCCCTTAATAAAGTTTGCTCAACAAGATAATATTATAGCTCTGGTTAGACACGTGGCTACACATGGAGACGGGGAACTAAAATTTTTATATAGGTACTGTATATAACAAAAACAACTTGATTCTCTGGTGGTCATTGCTATAGTAGGGAAGGAGGTAAGGGTATGGACAAGGATAAAGGGACTGGGGATAGGGATAGAGGATTGGGGTAAGGATAGAGGGACTGGTGGTAGGGATAGGGGGACTGGTGGTAAGGATAGGAGGACTGGGGGTAAGGATAGGAGACTGGTTAAGAATAAGGGACTGCTGGTAAAGATAGGAGGACTGGTGATAGGGATAGAGGGACTGGGGGTAGGGATAGGAGACTGGTGGTAAAGATGTAAAGATAAGAGAACAGGGATTCAAGATAGGCACTAGGTGACTAGGGGGTAAGGCTACATGCAGAGGATTGAAAAAGGGACAGGAATTACCAGGAACAAGGGTAGACTGGGACTGAAGCAATTAGTATTACCAAGTACACACGAGGCAGGTAGTCTAGTCCTTAATGAAAGAAAAAAAAGTTTCCTGCAGGTAGTCTGTCCCTAACGTAAACAAAATAATAATAATAGTTTCCTGAAGGTAGTTTGTGTTTCGTAAGTTGGGGTTTTACGTAAGGACAACTTTTTACTCCTGCTGAACACACATTGTTTTTCTGTACGGTATATATTTAATAATTGACAAAGTTGATTCCCTCTCCCTTTAAGGACCTCACATTATTTTTCTGTATTTAATAATTGACAAAGTTTTAATTAAGGACCAGCTATCTGTGATTGTGTATGAGAGTTAATTGGTTGTGTTTTATTCCTCCTGACTGACTGCAGACTATGCCACGAAACAATTAAACTCCTTCATTATAGTTGGTGTTTCTGATTCCTCCTGACTATTCCACGAAACAAGCTCCTTCATTATAGGTGGTGTTTCGTGGCAATAGATGGACTCATGGCTAACCTTCAATTTTCTTACTTGCATCACGGGATGCTCCCATAAAATTCTATCAATCTTGATTGATAACTCTTAATTTACTTTTATTAATATAAAAACAGAGCACATTTCTCAAGGCCGAGGTGTAATTACGAAAACGGTTTAACGAACTGACTTTACTGTACAATAAAGTCCATAAAAGAAAAGTAAAAAATTATGTAGGATAAGTTAGTGTAGGTTTGTTTGAGTAGGTATCAAACTTGTGAGCTTATTTTCCTCCATCCTACAACACGTTAGCCTATATTAAGAGGTGTAGAGGACAACGAGGAATCTAATTATCTAAATGATACAAAATGATCACTATAGATGAGAGGATGGTGGACGGAAAACGTAGGAAATATAAAGCTATAGTGATACACCTAAATATATTTCAGTGCCGCCATTACCCAACCTTCCCTTCCTTTCAAAACAATGAGCCATATTCAAGAACATTTGTGGTGTATACGACGGCGTGGTAACTCTATATTATAAATTCACGAGTCTTAATTGTCCTTTGAAGTTAATGTTTCCTACAGTCAACTTGTCAAGATAAGATATAATAAATAATGAAATTAAACTTGTCCAAAATACTCTAATAATTACTCGCCTTCACTCCACTTTAGTTATATAATGATTCCTAACTTCCTACAGTTATAAGATATAATGAATAATGAAATCAAACTTGTCCAAAATACTCTAATAATCACTCACCTTCACTCCACTCAAGTAATTCAAGTTCCCATCATATAATATTAGTGGCGTCCATTTTTCACTACCTATCAGCAGACAACCACAGACTACTCGCATTTTTTACTCTATCGTTTTTGAGACATGCAAGTAAAATGTAAACTGAAATATCAAGTCTTAAGTGATGGAAAGGAGCATATATTTTATCATTTATTGAAACATATGCTGTAGGTGAGTTTTTTAGTGAAATATCAAGTGTTAATTAAGTGATAGAAAGGAATTGTGAGATATGCATAATTTTCATTCTATTTATTTCCTTCCTGTTTGCTGTCACACCGTTCTATCTCCTTTTTGTGGCGCTATATGACCTCACTGTTGCTGCGTCTAATATCAATCAATCATTCAATCAATTAATCACTGAATAAATCGTTTACGAAAACATACCTTCCTTCCTTGGTTATACCTTTCTGAAACATTGGCCGTATTCAAGGACATTTTGTGGTGTATACGATGGCGTGGTAGCGGTACTATGGCTCAGTTGTTTGTCTATGGAGCCGTCGTATCGGTACCACGCCATCGTATACACCACGGATGTTCTTAAATATGATGACTGAGTGAATAGGAGTGATGGCGATGGTTGACAGATATTGACTAATAATTTGAGGCGCAATTTGAATGATAAATTGAATCTATTAATTTCGTTTTACATATTTTAATTAAATATTTTTATTCCCTAATAATTCTTTTTCGTATATGGGTTTTTTTGTAAGTAGGAAAAATACCGAAAAAACTGTCTGTAAAGTAAGTTTATTTATATTTTGAATTATTTATTTAATTTAATCTTCAAAGTAGTATGACCTATAACATATTAGATATATAATTATATACCTATTAAAGATGTTTTCACATTTTTAAATAACGTTTTAGACCCAATTAATGCTGTACTGTAATATTAATAGATTATAATGGCAGTACCAAACCATCGTATGCACTATGGACGATGTCCTTGAATACGTTCTGCTGCCTCATATTTGTGAGAGATCGAGAGTTGTCCTTTTTCTGAGCACTGTCCTTTTATTAGAACAAAGAAAGAGAGAGGGAGGTTGTCCTTCTGGCTTCTATTAGAGCAAGGAGAGAGAGGTTGTTCTATTTGAGCAAGGAGAGAGAGAGAGAGAGATCGGTTGTCCTTCTATTAGAGCAAGGTTTTATGACTTATAAAGGTTATTGGAACAGGAAAATAAAGTGAAAACTCGAGTGAAGCAAAAAAAAAAAAAATCAATTGGGACTACATTAGATTAGATACAGTACACATAAATTTTCAGAGACCACCTTGTACTTAATTTGTCATGACATTAATTGTTAAGAATATAATTAACCTTCATTTTAATTAGATTTTACTTCTGTATTGACTTTACATGTTAGGCTTCTTTTATACATTATTATTATTATTTATTATTATTTTACGAGGCTTTATAATAATGGGTGTTTAACACTGAACTGTACACATGAAGCTTTTTCAACCGTGCCGTTCCCGCTCGTTTTATTTCCCTAGGTGTTCTGGAATAACTAAAAAGTTACAAGGGCTAGGCCCGGCTAGGGGGATCTTAAATATTTGCTACTTGAGCGTAATGGGCTCTGCGTTTACATATGAATTACTCCATGGCCATGGGTCGTATGCAAGAATTAATGTACGTGGTATTGACGATGGCGACTCCAGAGCACAGCACCGTGTCTAGTGGCACTGACTGCTTCCAACTTCTTCAAGATATATGGAGTCATCGTACCAGTACCACAACCATTGTCAATATAACTGATCGATGTTCTTGCATAGACTGTAAACGTGCATTCAGAAAACGCCTCGTATGAACAGGGTCAAAACATCTTCAAAACCGAAGTGTAGCCTATATACTGTACTGTAAAAATTAACATATATATGTACTTAAATTACAGGATGAGGGTGACGTTGGTGTTGGCGACGGTGGTGGTGATGTGGGCGGTGGTGGGCGTGGGAATGCAAGTACCACAAGAGGAAGAAGAGGACCAACAGCATGTGATTGTCAAAAGGCAGGGTGGGTATTGTGTGTGTGTGTGTGTGTGTGTGTTTGTGTGTGTGTGTGTGTTCTGCTGGTGGAGTTTATTTTATGTTTTGATTTCAGGATTGGTTCAAGATTTGTGATGTCTCCTCTTTTATCATTAGTTTTTTTGTGTGTGTATGTGTGTGTGTGTGCTTAATTTGTTTTCAGGATCGTTGTGTACGTGTGTTTGTTTATTTGTTTGTGTGTGTGTGTGTGAATTTAGTTTACGTGCACGTTTGTTTACATTCCAGGAGGCTTTGGTTTATTCCAGGGCGGTGGATTCAACTTTGGACAAGGTGAGTTCCAGCCTTTATTGAATTCACTCTTTGCTTTCTTATCTTTTGTATCTCTTTCATTTTTTCTCTCTGTCTCTCATTCTCTGTCTCTCATTCTCTGTCTCTCATTCCCTCTCTCTCATTCTCTGTCTCTCATTCTCTGTCTCTCATTCTCTGTCTCTCATTCCCTCTCTCTCATTCCCTCTCTCTCATTCCCTCTCTCTCATTCTCTGTCTCTCATTCTCTGTCTCTCATTCTCTGTCTCTCATTCTCTCTATCTCATTCTCTCTATCTCTCTGTTTTGATATATTGCTTATAAGTAGCTTTTTTTTGCATAGCTGTACACTGCTATCATCAAAATTTTGCATATGCTGGACAGAAGCTAGCTGTTGTTATTCTCTGTGTAAAAATGAACACAAGATATTGTATTTTCACAAATACTTTAATACAAGTACATAAAAAAATTATGTAGTCAAGGCAACTTTATTTTTTAAGGTGCACAGATAAAATTTTGCAACATTTTAACCCATCCGTCTCTCATTCTCTCTCACTCTCCCTCACATTCACAAACACAAACACACACACATTAGGCTACCACCACACACAAGCACTTCACTCGACTCTGCCTTGCATTCTCTCAATCCCCGATAATGTTTCCACTTCCAGGGCAGTTCCAGGGGGGTGGAAATGGAGGGGGTTTGTTCCAGGGTGGAGGAGGCTTCCAGACCAACTCCAACCCCCTCTTTCCTTTCTTACAACAACAACCCCAAACTTTCCAACAACCTCAGAATTTCCAACAACCCCAGAATTTCCAACAACCCCAGAATTTCCAACAACCCCAGAATTTCCAACAACCCCAAAATTTCCAACAACCACAAACCTTCACAAACACCCCTCCAGTTTTCTTCGATCAAAGTTAGTAGTGTTTGTAAATTAATTGTTGGGGGTAGTTGGTGGTAGCCTGTAGTAGTAGTAGTAGTAGTAGTAGTAGTAGTAGTAGTAGTAGTAGTAGTAGTAGTAGTAGTAGTAGTAGTAGTAGTAGTAATGGTAGAACATAGTTTTAGTGTGTACTATCAGCATGGAATTAACACATATTCACACACTCCTCATTCACACATTTTCCTTTTCATTATATCTCTCTCTCTCTCTCTGCATGTTTCATAATTATGTTCCACACTACTCCATACACAACTTACTTTTACACATGATTCGTATGGTAAATTATACACGTGATATTGGGTCGAATAGATATTTAGTAACTTGCCAGGCTACTGAGTACAGTATCATAACACTTTCCATTTGTCCTTTTCTTGGTTAGGTGGACAGGTTGATGTATCCTTCTGTGTGTGTCTTACTGTGTGTGTCTGTGTGTCTTTCTGTGTCTGTGTGTCTTTCTGTGTGTGTCTGTGTGTCTTTCTGTGTGTGTCTGTGTGTCTTTCTGTGTGTGTCTGTGTGTCTTTCTGTGTGTGTCTGTGTCTCTTTCTGTGTGTGTGTGTCTTTCTGTGTGTGTGTGTCTTTCTGTGTGTGTGTGTCTTTCTGTGTGTGTGTGTCTTTCTGTGTGTGTGTGTCTTTCTGTGTGTGTGTGTCTTTCTGTGTGTGTGTGTCTTTCTGTGTGTGTGTGTCTTTCTGTGTGTGTGTGTCTTTCTGTGTGTGTGTGTCTTTCTGTGTGTGTGTGTCTTTCTGTGTGTGTGTGTGTGTCTTTCTGTGTGTGTGTGTGTCTTTCTGTGTCTGTGTGTCTTTCTGTGTGTGTCTGTGTGTCTTTCTGTGTGTGTCTGTGTCTCTTTCTGTCTGTGTGTGTGTGTGTGTGTGTGTGTGTAGACATTTGAAGTACTGTACTGTAGGTTCTGTTAACTTAGACTCGTGTAGGCTACATACATTTGCAGTGGTGGACTAACAGTAGCTGATGATGATATGGGATAGTCAGTCTTAATTCATTAGTGACACAGTTATTATTTAGAGTTATTAATCTTGAAACAAAAGTATGCAGGGTGACAAACTGAGAGAGAGAGAGAGAGAGAGAGAGAGAGAGAGAGAGAGAGAGAGAGAGAGAGAGAGAGAGAGAGAGAGCGAGCATTGGCATGTACTGTACTGTGTAGTGTAGTTACCTTGATTGGACTAGTGGTAGGGTGCCTTTTTACCTTGCATGCACACACACATTTGCACACATCCTATCTTGCATACACACACATATTCTTGTACACACATACACATCTTCTTTTACACACACACATACACATCTCCTTTTACACACATCTCCTTTTACACACACACATACACATCTTCTTGTACACACACACATACACATCTCCTTTTACACACACACACACATACATACCAATAATAACTGACTCATGGCCAGAGGGGCTTGAGTATACCGTTAGCCCTTTGACCATTTATCTCATCTCTGTAGGCAATACCACCCAACAAGAGCCCATCCTCCACAGGGGAAATTCTGCTTATACAATACTGCTTATGCTTCTCCTGCTTCCTGCCTGCCTGTCTGTCTTCCTGCCTGTTTTCTGGTGTATATGCTGACAGGGATAAAATGTCGTCAGTCAATTGGAGTTTTGTTGTCATTCGTGGGACTTAATGTACAGTAATGTAATTCAATATCTTAACTCATTTCCACAGGTTTCCAAGATGTTACCATGTACAGCACTCCACACTATTAAATGCATTGTGGATGACTACACTACATACAATATTATGGAAGATTACACTATACACAACATTATGAAAGACTGCAATACACACAACCACACATTATAGTACTGTACAGCTGTTTTGTACTCCATGATGGTCCTGTGGGAAAGCCCGGTCCAGTGAGGGTATGGCCGGCCTTCATCTGGGCCTTGGGGCAGATTTACCAGTCACCCTGACGAATATCAACATGAACAATAACACCTGTGCCCTTATCCTTCTCTGTTGTCAGGACACTGCATACCCAGCACACACCTATGATATAATTTATTTACTCAAGACACAATAAAAGCAGCCATGTCCAAAAACTTGAATGGAAGATAAAGAAAAACCAAAGAAGGCCTACATCTTGATACACTACAGTACTGTACTTACATGTGTCCAACAACAATAATAGCATTATAATGACTATACCTATACTGTACAGTCGCTGCACATAGTCCTTGAACAGACTTCTCCTTACACCCTGGTCAAGGATTATGTACTGCGAATGTACCATAATCTTAAAACAAGACAAGAAATATAAAATAGAGATTTTCTGTTTTTTTGCATAGTTTGAAGATATTGGTAACTTCTGAATTGACGGTGTGTTATCTTGTTCCTTCTTATCCTGTCTGCTTGGGAGCTTATTAAAGGACCCTGTGTGATAGTAAGAAAATTGGAGATACTGTACTGTACAGTCGATGAATCCTTCAAATGTTACGGAAGGAGCTTGTTTCGTGTATGGTCAAGAGGAATCGGAAGTCTCCAATTTTAATACACAATCACAGGGTCCTTAACTTTGTCCTTTTGATGGCTTAATTGTTTGTCCGCTTGTGTTCTTCTCCAGCCATCAATGAGTGGACTTTGTTCATCGCTGAGCATCCTGTCTTCAACTCTAAATTAAGTAGGGTAAGATGTTGTTTAATATGGAGGTACAATATTTACATCTTACAGGAATCCCATCATAGGAATGAAGTATTGCCTGTGGTGATGTGGGTAATAATTTAAGGGTTTTGGCTCCCTTACTAACCCAAGCCAGTATCTGTCAGTGATTGGTTATACTGTATATACTGTACTCATTGATAAATTTTTTGACAGACTCCCAATTCTCACTCCCACTTCTATATACAGTACTGTAGTAGAAGTAATAGGAGTGTGAAGGTGATTGGGAATGTTTGTTTATAATAAATAATTTATATACTATCATGTACTGCAATATATTGATTCTGGTAATAATGTGTATACAGCAGGATGCTAGTAAGGTAACATATTTAAAACTTGCCATTTATAGTAATAAAGGCGCAATAGTTGGCTTAGTGCATAATAATGGTACTTCAATGAATACCAGATGCATGATAGAATATTTCAGCATTCTCTAGTTTTCTCCTTTGTTGTATGACTTCATGATAAACTTTTCATTCATAATATCAGTCTTTAATAAGGGATTGATTGTAAAATAAAGTGATAGTTACATATACTGTTTGTGTTATTTCTAAGGTCTGCTGTTACAAAAATACAGAGTAACACTTGATGGAGCAGAGGTAGAATATAGTGTGTAGTTTATAAATGTTGTTGTTTAAATTTTCAGGTGGTGGGAGAAATGATGGTGGACGAGGAGGTGGTGGAAGAGGAGGTGGTGGAAGAAACAATGGTGGACGAGGAGGTGGTGGAAGAAACAATGGTGGACGAGGAGGAGGAGGAAGAGGCAATGGTGGACGAGGGGGTGGGGGAGGAAGAGGGGGTGGGGGTGGAAGAGGACGAGGAAAGAACAAGTGCAGGAGGAACAAGAACCGAAACAATCCTGAGTGTATACAACAAGTCCAGCAACAACTTGCATGTGAGAAGAAATTTACTGTACAGTATTTGTTAACGAGAGATTCTATTAAGGGAAAGTTAATTGGCGAGCTACTGATTCCTCCAAACTATGACGATACAGATTCCTTACTATAGTACCATTGAGGGCATCTGTTACCTATCATAGTTTGGAGGAATCATGTACAGATCTTACAATTCACCATCAAGAGAATCTCCCCTTAAGTTGCATATCTCTATAAGCTGTGTTGTTTTTGTGTTATTGATGTAGATTTGATGTTTATGAAGTTGTAAGTCTTTCAGAATTGCTTCACCTATTTCCTGAAGGGGAGATTCTTTTGTTGGTGAATTGGAAGGTCTCGGATTCTTCCAAACAATGCCATGACACATACAGTACTCCCATTTAGTACCACTGAGGACATCCGTTGTCTGGTATAGTTAGGAGGAACCAGTAGCCTTCCAATGTACAATACCAAGTGAATCTCCCCTTAAAGCAATATGTCTAGCATGTTCTCAAGATTTGACTCAGGTGGACTAGGGATTGTGAGTGTACTGTGTGCCGTAAATGTGTATAACAAAATATTTCCTATAATTTTTCAGCGAACCCACAACTGTTCAACTCTTTGCCGTGGTTGAAGGATCTGGCCCGGGGTGAAGATACTGTGACCTTCCCACGCCTCCCTGACACACCCACAAGAAGTGCTCAGAAACGATTCTTCCAGCTTGCTCTTGGTCAAGTGAGTTTTATTTTCTATATCTATACTGTACTGAAGAATGTGAGGATTAACGACGAGGACCCCATTGAGTGTTCTCGCCTGTAAAATATAGGGCCATACGAAAAAACAATCATGGTGGATATGATGGCATGGTACCTTAGAAAAACAATTGAGCGGTCTTGCCATTATCCCGCCATCGTCAACACCACACATGTTCTTGAATACAACCCATAAGACTGAGAGGTCCAAATCAAATCTAATGTGTAATGGTGAAAATGACCAGACACAAACGGATGGTTAGACAAGCAGGTAGGCCGAGAGATGTATATACTGTACAGTAGTGTACATTAATTACTATGTATACGTGAATAAGAAACAAAACTTATGATGAATGCAGTACTATGATGGTGGTAGTTTTTATTACTGTACTTAATTGGTCAGTTACATTAAATTCCAATCTCAACAATGGCAAGTTACATAGAGCTTACTTATCACAATACTTCATATTTTTTAATTTGAAGATTGTCATTATTATTATTACCTTTATTATTTATTTATCAAAATAAATGGTGTATAATATTTGAATGATCCTTATATTCATCTCTCCTCGTACAGCCTGACATCCCATACCAAGACTGTGTAACTCCAAGGTTTGAGCGTGGCAAGTGTCGTTTACTCCAGCATTGTATCCTCCCAGAATTTTCCAACAATTTCAATACCTTCCTTCAATATCTCTGTTTCGTTGAGGGCAGGTGAGTGAAACTGGTGCTGCACAATTCTTTACTCTTGTTTTGGTGCTAGTACTGAAAAAATTATTCTCACTACCACCACTTTTATTATTATTATTATTATTATTGTTGTCGTTATAATTATTATTACTTTTATTGTCATTAGTTTTATTGGTATTACTTTTATTGTCATTAGTTTTATTGGTATTACTGTACTTTTATTGTCATTAGTTTTATTGGTATTACTTTTATTGTTATTATTGAACAGATATGTTGGTGCGTGTTGTCCCACTCGCGTCAACAACAATGGAGTGCAGCCCGTCACCACACCCAGACCCACCACTACCACACAAAGACCCACCACTCCTCCCAGCGAGTCCAGAGGTACAAAGACAAGGGATGGGGAATGCAGTTACTTGTGTGATTTGGCTGTTGTTGATGACGGCTGGTAGAGAGAGAGAGATCAGAGAGTCGGGTAATGCAGTTAATTGGGGTGATTTGGAATTGATTGATGGCAACTGGTAGAGAGATCAGCTCTCCAATTTACCAACAAAAAATTATTCCCTTAACATTAATATAGTCTATTTGAATTTATTTACAAAGGAAGAGTTACCTATGTAAGAGCCAGCTACTGTATACAGTACTGTACCCAGTTTTATTGTTTATTGATGGCAAGTTTGACTGAACTGCAGGAAAAATGAAGTAAACAAAGACAGAATTTTACACAAGCTGTCATACATTTCAAATAGAATATAGTAAAAAAAAAATTATGAATATCTTAAGACAATATAGAGTACAAGTATTTATGGGCCTACCAGGGGATTACACATTAGCATTTATGTGAATGCTCTTGGAAGGTGATTACTGTGTTCTGATCTACATGTGCCTTGTTTGTTGTCGTACAGGTTGCGGACTGATCCAGAAACCTCCTCCTACTCGTATCGTGGGTGGCAAACCTGCGGACCCTGGCGAGTGGCCCTGGATTGCTGCACTGATGAGGGTCGGCTCGTCACAATACTGCGGTGGCACACTCATCTCTGACAAACACGTTCTTACTGCCGCTCATTGTGTTCACGGGTACCTAACATGTTTCTTCAGTTGACCTGTTGTCATATTTTTCTTTTTCTTTTTCACTTTGAGTTTTCTTTATTTTTCGTCATTGTGTTCACAGGTACAGTTGGCTCCACTCCCGTGTTTCTCCCCTGTCGTTGCCAATCAGAAATTCGAATCCTGATTCAGAAGTTAAAATATTCGAAACATTCATATCTTTCACTCTAAGGGTATGAATGTTTCTATTTTTTAACTTCTGAATTGGGATTCGAAATTCTGATTGGACCAACATTGGCAACGACAGGGGAGAAATGCAGGAGTGTAGCCAACTGTACCTACCACATTCTTTTCTTCCATTATCTTTTTATTCACTTTGTATTTCCTTTTTTATTGTTTGTCACCATTCTTTACCTATTTCATGTGTCCTGTGTTCTATTTTCATCTGATATCAATATTATGTCCTTGTGCATTTCTTTTTCATCTTTATGGATAGATGTGTGTTATCAGAGACAAAAGAAGTGTCGCTGTCCTGTCCTATGATTTGATATAACTTGTGAAACTTAATGAAAGCCCCACCACTGTAATTAATGTTCGTACCCTGTATGGTTAGCCAAGTACTGTACCATATATTTTCATTAGTTTTCACGACACTAGATTTGTGTTTGATAGTAGCTAGGTTACATGGGTGTGGGCTTATCATGAGTTAAAAGTACCAGTGATTTTGTCTATAAGCATGTAGTTTAATATAGACACAGTCGCACATCTTTCTTCATTGTTATGCATTATTAATATTTCCTCATTTCCCAGCACACTCACACCTAAACATTTGGTCACTCGCTCATTCACCTACTCACAAATCACTCTTATTATGCATTTTACCTCTCACTTATTTATTCACTCACTCACAAATCACTAGAATGCACTCACTCTCGACTCATTCACCCACTCACAAATCACTCTAATGCACTCACTCACAGACTCATTCTCCCTCTCACTCACTCACTCTATTATAAACCAACTTCGCCCACACAGATTTGACCAGAACAACATACAAGTCCGTCTGGGTGAGTACACCTTCGATAGCCCTGACGAAACCCTCAGTTCGGACTACTCCATCGCCTCCATCAAGCAGCACGAAGGCTACGACACTACCACCTATGTCAACGATATTGCCATCATCACCCTCGCCTCCACCACCACCTTCAACAAGGATGTGTGGCCCGTGTGTCTCCCGGACCTGGACGAGAGCTTTGAGGGGCAGCAGGCTACTGTCATTGGTTTGTGTGCTGACATTTCTTTACGAATAATTTTATGGTGTTATACTGTATTATACTTTCTTAGTGAGGATGATAGCTTTGATAAATGGTTTGTTCACTGTTTTTTCTGGCTGATGGTACAATATTTTTTTTAATTATTATTGCAAACACTACTACAGTATACAAAATGCATATTACAACCATACATGTACTGATAAAAAAAAAAAAAAAATCCTTGATAACCTACCACATTGACAAAAGAATTCCTACTACTGTAGCCTATACAAAATGCAGATTGCAAAACACTATCATACAAACCTGATGACGACCACACTGATTGGGGAAAAAAAAAAAATATCCTACTAGGTATAGAAAATGGTTAGGTACAGACTGTATCGTAACTGTAGCCTGACTGTATCCTAATGTAACTATCCCTCCTATCTCTGACTGTACCATAATTACTGTACCACAACTAATGATGACGTTATACCTACTTACAGGCTGGGGGACCATCTACTACGGTGGGCCAGTAGCCACAACTCTTCAGGAGGTGACCATACCGGTTTGGCCCAACACTGAATGTGACACTGCCTATGACCAGGACATTATTGAAAAACAGATCTGTGCTGGAGATAAGTCTGGCGGAAAGGATTCATGTCAGGTATGTAAATTGTATCTCTCTCTCTCTTGGTGTTTCTCTCTGTGTGTGTCTGTCTCTGTCTCTCTGTGTGTGTGTCTGTTTGTCTCTCTTTGTATGTCTCACTATCTCTCTCTCTCTCTCTCTTTCACTCTCTCTTTGTCTCTCTCTGTCTCTCTCACTCTGTGTCTCTCTTTCTCTCTCATTTAATTTTATTAGTCCATACAGTATTGTTTTCTTTTACCTTGGTCATCTAATTATGTGGTTTTCTTTCTATATGCTAATTCCTTTTATGTTCGAAATTTTCTTCCTCTCATTTTTGTTCATCTATATTTTTTTTCATCACCTCTTTGACTGTATTTCCAGGTTTATGAGAACCCAAACCCAGTAAGCTGTTGTCAATATCTGTTATTTCTTTTTTTTTTTCCATGTTTTTTTCCATCTTGCACATTTCTTATTCTTCCTTACTGTTAAGGTTACTTTTCATCCTCTGTTCTTTTCCAATACACTAGCTCTGTTCCTTCTCTTCTATATCTGGGTTTCTTCTTGTTTCACACTCTTCCTATATGTTACACCACCATGGTTTCTTTTGTACTCAGAATATTATACATTAATGTTTATCATTTCTATAAGTCACCATATATTTATCCTATACATATTCTGTAGTTGTCCATATGCCTGTTTATGTAACTGTCTCTATATCCATTATTAACCAAGTCAGTTATTCAGTTAATCAATCAAGCTATCCATCTCTCCAGGGTGACAGTGGTGGACCTCTCCTGATCCGCCAAGGCAGTGGGAACCGTTGGGCCATAATTGGTGTTGTGTCATGGGGCATCAGGTGTGCTGAAGCTGATAAACCTGGAGTCTACTCCCGGGTATCCAAGTACAGGGACTGGATACGTACTAATATGGCTTAGATCATGTAGTACCTACTTCATCAACATCCTCATAGAAAATATTGAACATTATTGAAAATAAGAACTGGATTATTAACCAGTATGAATTATGTGAATACCTTTTTACTGTATACGTTTTAGAATTTGGCTCCCCTTCAGGCCCTCGCTAATCCCTGCGAGTTCAATTATCCCTCCTTTCCTTCCTTTTTCATTGTACTTCCTGTCTCGCCTCTCTTTTTTCCTCATTCTACTGGGTCATCTTGGCTTAGCACAATGTTCATTCTTCCTTTTCATTTCAATACCAACTGTACCACAATCATCCCACCTCTTCTCCACAGACCCTTTTCTAAACTGCACAAAGCCAGTGTGTAGAAGGATGTCAAGGCTGTATGCAACCTTTCCAAGTGAGAGGTCTAGTCCTGCAGTGGACTATAACAGACTGTAATGAATGGATGGTTGTTCATGTTAGTGTGATAGACAGTATGAGAGAATAATTAACTTTTAAACAGTGATTATTAAAATTAGTTGTATGGTTTTGTGATTTTTACCTACTTTGTTTGTATAATTTATTACCTTAAGTGTCTTCTTAGATTGTCACTATTATTTGTTGTCCTTAGCTTAGAAGTTTATAGTTATGCACAATATTTTAATCGCAGTATTTTAATTATCAAAGTTAGTAGTTACTGTAAAATTCCATAATAAATGTATCTATTAGAATCCCATGTATAATATAAAATGTATAGACAAACCATGACAAACATTGGGAATATTTGTCTCTAATAAAGTTCTATGCTAAATTTCATGAAGATATATTATGTGATCCCACGCCAAAAAGAAATGCTCACAGATCTTCGGCCCTCGCTTATAATAAATTGTAGCAGTGGCATCGTTTTAGCTTTTAATTCTTCCTATAAGTTTGAGGTTGATGTAGTGGCCTGCTGATTGAGGGTGTGGTACAGACAAGAGCCATAATAAATATCCAAATCTGCTTGGATGCTGGTGTAGTATTAAACAAGCTACAGAAAGTATGTGAAAGAATAATATAATACTGTAAGTATTTTATTGGTTTATAAATAAGTCTGATTCCAAACTTCAACACCTCTGGATACTTATGGCTTGCGTCTTTACAAAAGAGACTAGAATGGATATCGTCGTAAGGAATGGTGGGGTGTGATTGTGATAAAGATGATGTGGATAGGAATGAGAGGGTCTAAATCCGTCTAATGAAGGTAGAAGTTTTTTTGAGATGTGGCAACTGGCAAGGAAATACAGTAAATTAATTGTGATTTGAAGGCGAGAGCGAGGATAACGGTGATAATGATTCTGATGGGAGACGAGTAGGCTTATGGGTTTTGGCATGAGTCTGACATAGGTGAAGCCGAGAAGGAAACTAATAAAATGACTTACAGTATAGGGAAAAATCTCCATCAAAACTTAACATTACACAAAGTATTAAATTATTTAGAGATTGAAATCACTTTTGAGGGCTTCCTGAAGAATTGTCATACTGTACAAAGGAGACTTAATTAATTTATCACTGGATACGAAAATATAAACCTTTACCAAGAAGAAAATTCTTACAATACTTACCGAAGAAAATCTGAGAAAATGATGTTGAAAAGTAAAATAAAAATAAAAATTAAAGCTCCGTTGAAAATGAAAATTGGTTGTGAGTTGTCGTAATGTTTATTATTGTTAGGTTTTGTTTACTTGTGGCCATGCTTGTGACAGACTGACAGTACAAGAAAAAATGTCGAGTTCTTTAATTATCATTGTGGATATATTGCTTCAGGTAAAGTATTTATGTAGCAATATCATACTGCAATATCCTCTGTTATATATTTAACTTTAGTGTTTATAATATACATAAGATATTATATATTTAGTGTTTATAATGCAACTTTACATAAAACATTATAATATGCCGGTATTTAAGTTTAGTGTTAATAACATACATATGACATGAAGCTGTATTATAATAGAGTACAGTAACTTACCTCCAGTATTAATTAAAATAGGCTGGATTCACTTACCTTCATTATTATTGGATTGATTAATTACAGACCCCCGTGATGTAGTAAGAAAATTGAAAGTAATTTGCAAGTGCTAACGTTACAAACATTACCATGAAACACCAACAACATTAAAGGAGATTATTTTCTGGCATAGTTAATCAAGACTCGTAGACATTTTTCAAAATGTACGGGTGCACATGTATTTCATCATATAAAGATATGGAATGATTGATTATCAGAAAACAGAAGGGAAAAAATGTGTTTACCATTCTAGTGGCTCTTCTTAAACTTTATTTATTGATATTTGTGTTAAGATTTACTCATGGACAATAGATCCTCCAAGGTAACCAGTATATATTTGTGGTGTATTAAACGGTATTATAAGTGAATTTTACCTTTATTTAAATAGGAAACGCTGTTTTGTTTTGGACAATGTCCCCTACCCACTTATCCAATTAGTGTTGGTAATCATGGGTTTTGGGTGGTGGGAAAATACGTTAATTTTTAGCATAGTTGATTGCAATTTTGAAATGAAAAGAATCCATGAATGTTGAAAATTGGGAAACCTGAGCCAAGTGTTGGCAAAACTATGCTTGGGTTTTAAATAAACTGAATTTAATTAAATATACTTCTTTTCACTCACTGAATAAGAACTAAAAGTTGAATATACTAGAATTAGCCAGACCATACTTGACCTGACCTGACCTAACCTAATCTGGACTGGGGCAAACTGCTGGGATCTAACTGGGGCAGACTACCAGGACCAAACTAGGGCAGACTACCAGGACCAAACTGGAGCAAGCTACAGGGATCTAACCGGGGCAAATTACATTCAAATACGGTATATTAAATTTATGTATTTCCCACCACTCATACCCACTGCCCTGATTCCCAACACTCAACCCCAAGATTATTGAAAAGTTGGTAAGGGTTATCTCTAAAGTACTGTACAGTAATGTATTTTCAAATGAATTAGTATCAGAATAATTCAAAACATATAAACGAGAAAAATGTATTGGTTAACTAAGTTTGTGTATTGTATTTTGATAAACCAGTTTTTTTATTGCAGACTGTTGTAACAAATGTTGATTTACCTCATGGAACCCTGTCACTGTTGCAGTAGGAAAATAAAAAATATACTATAATTATAGATATAGATATAAATAAAAGCAATATGATACAATGGTTACAGTATTACAGTGTGATTTTATATCCAGGAGAAAGTGCCCCAATTCCCTTCTAAGTACAGTAATTGGACTTAAATATCCTGTATGGGGTAATTTGTCTTGGATTGCATTACGGATATAAAAAATAAACTAAAACAAAACAAGGAATTAGGTGGGGGAGCTGGTACATTTATTTTGAGCAAAAAAAATGAAATGGAGCTTTGGATACTATTTGCAGTTGCACTTCATTACCAGTTACCTGCCCTTCCTTGCCTTCCTCAAACATTCTGTGCTTATTTACTTCTCTAGTTCATTACCCGTCCCAACCCTCCCATCCTTGTCTTCCTCAAGCACTCTTTCCCCTCTCCACTATATTTCCCATTTCCTCTCATTTCCCTTTCCTATCTTCTATAATTAAATATTCTCTTAACTTATAATGATTTCCTGCTCCCTCTCCTTTCATTTCCCTCTCCACTGTATGTATTACTTGTCCCCTCTCCTTTCTCATCCCTGTCCCCTCTCCTTTCTCATCCCTGTCTACCTAAAACATTCTTTTACCATTAATAAATTTCCCTTTCTGCTAAGCTTAATGTTCCCTCTTCTGCCTTGTCTTCACTTCTTTTTTCAAACATTCTGTGCTATCCATCTGAGGAAGCTGATGACACGTGTATAGACTCCAGGGATGCCAGGCTCGGCACACCTGGTACCGAAGCTCACTAACCCCACCACCTGCCACGGTCCTGTGCCACCGTCTCCCTGGATCATCAAAGGACCACCGCTGTCATCCTGTAGGGAGGGAGAGGGGGAATTAAGGAATGGTATATATATAGGCCTAGCTGTTGGTACTTTAGCTGGGTAATATATTGTGCCAGTAAAGTTGTGAGTTGTCTGTGTGTATGTTTTTTTTTAGTAGTTGTAGCTGACAAATATGGTACCAGTAGTTACCAGCTTAGTTTACTGTATTGTTTCTCTTTCACTGTGTTTTGAGGTAAAAATTGTATGGGAAAGTGCATCTTATCTAGGGGTCTCTGACAAAGTTGGACATTCTTTTGGACATCTCTCACATTTTTTTATTTCACAGGTGAGGACAGGAAGCAGCCTTCTTGCCTTTAGTCTTCACTTTCCTTAATATAAAAAAGATTCATGCAGTAAAGAGTAGAAGTTCCTTACCTGACAAGCATCTTTGCCCCCTTCAGGGAAGCCAGCACAGACCATGGAGTCCATGATGGGTTGGCGGTATGCCTGGTCACAGTTGGTGTTGGACCACACCGGCAGATGTACCTGACGTAGTACTGCTGAGATGGGACCATTGTACTGCACTGCACCCCAACCTACAGGAAATAAGGTACTGTACAGAAAAGACATGATATAACACTATGAAGTTGAACACCACTAAGTTTAGCTATACTGTACTGATTTGTTTTACCGGTATTATGTTATTATTATTTTTTTAATATCGTACCTCAAGTCTGCAGGCTTTAAGTAGCCAGTGACTTTTGCGAGGGTCCGAGATTGTGTTTGTTTTGTAAAGTTAAACTGAGTCAGGACTGGTTGGATTGTGTAGATTTAAACCAATAAGTTTTTAGAATTTTATTTTGCATTTCCAGTTTTTCAGTCACTGTAGTATGGGACTTGGTAGGTTACTGCTGGTATAGGCTATACTGAATTTATGGTTCTGTGAATCAAGACCAAAGGTTGGACTAATTTTGTTGTCATTGAACTGGATTGTGTTTGGTCGGGTTGTGTTTTGGTGTGTTATGTGTTTGTGAATTGTGTTATGTGTCGAGAAAAGTGTTGTGTTAGATCTGTTTGTGCTTTGTCTGGTTGTTGTTTTACTGTTTTGACTGGGTAGATGGCCTTTATCTCCACAGAATCTCTGGTCACTGTGAAATAACATATAATAAATTAAGAAGAGAGGCTGACCCTGTATGCTTGGGCAACCAAAATAAAATTTCAAGTAAATGGGACCAGGTTCAGAGGACTATGTGTACACTATCTACAGAATTGTGTTGTGTTGTGTTAAGTGTGATTGTGTTGTGATAGGTTTAGATGTACTGTATTGTGTTATGCTTTGTTAAATTGTTCGTTATTTGTACAGTGCAGGCAGTGATGTGTTATGATATTACTTCACTTACCAGCAACGGTAGCCAACTTATTCTCAAGTAGTTCTTCCACCTGTGGCAGGCAGATGGGTCTCACATACTGCCCGTATCTGAAAGTATTAAAACTTGTATGGAACTTTACTGATTTTTGGGATGAATTTTTGTTTTCTAGGAATTCTTTTGAGGAATTTGTCTACCATAAATAACATTATATATTAAATACAGTACAGTACTTTATTCCTATGCAATACAGCAGTAGACCTTTTATAATGTGCTAATAATTCCTAGACATTAATCAGTCTCCTTAATGTCCTCACCGGTAAGATGAAGAAATGAGTAAGAGGGATGAGCATAGCTTACCTGACAGGCTGTGCTAGGGTCAGTAGGGCAATGTCGTTGTTGAAGTTGCGACTCTGGAACTCCGGGTGGACAAGGAATCGTGATACGCGGTGGTTGACATGGAGTGATTCATCTGTCCGGTTGAAATTGTGTTCACCCACACGCACCCATATGTCATTTTGGTTGAACCTGGTGTGTGATGGAGGAGATGAGGTTTTAAATGCAGTTGGGTTGAGGTTACCTCCCCATTTTGATTTAACATGTGTGATGGGGAGGTGAGGTTTTAACTAAAGATGGGTTGTTGTTCCCTCCCCATTTTGATATAACATGTGTGATGGGGAGGGGAGGTTTTAACTAAAGATGGGTTGTTGTTCCCTCCCCATTTTGATTTAACATGTGTGATAGGGAGGGGAGGTTTTAACTAAAGATGGGTTGGTGTTCCCTCCTAAGCTCATTCTAAATCAATGCGTGAATGGATACTGGAGAAATTACACTTGCATTACCACAATGAACTTACACAAATTTCCACAATATTAGATGAAAGGTTTTACCAATAAAATCTTTTTGTCAACTATTGTGGGAATTTGATTAAGTCTGGAAGGAATTATTGAGTGTAATATTTGAAAATGGAAAAAACTATAATGGCAGGCTGAATACATAAGTGTTATAACACTAATATGCTGTAGAATGAAATTAAATGAGTACAGTATGATTTGAATTTAGTTGGTGTGGATTCTGAATGGGTGAGGCCTACAGTATTTGGCTTTAGGTAACTTTGTGTTTAAAATTCTGATGGTGCTAGTTAAGCTTTATTATGAGAGTTTTCTTGCAATATAGTAAATAATTTGGTGTTAGTCCAAGTTAAATTAATTTAGTTTGGTTCTCAAGACATGTGGTAAGCCACTGGTTGTAAATTATGGATGTCAAAAAATTATGTAAGTTGATGATACTTGCAATAGTCATTATTGATGATATTGATTATTAAATGTTTGATTCCCCAATTAAGGAGAGAATACACTTAGAACAGTGCACTGCAGTTATGGCGTTTCTTTCCCGCAAAAAAATACCTAAAAAAAAACTCCTGTAAGAAAACTCACAAAGCAATGCAATTAGAAAGAAGAATACAGTAGCAGTAGTGCAGTTGCAGCATTCCTTTCCCCCCACCAAATAAATAACCCCCAAAGAAAAAACTCACGAAGCAATGCAGTGAGCAGCAGTGAGGACATGGAAGGATGAGATGAGGGCACCACCACAGTACTGGTTAGGTATAGCGTCCCTACGCAGTATGGACACGATCCATGGGTATTCTCCTGGGTTGGTGAGGAATCCACCTACTATCCTAGTGTGGATGCGATCACTAACCACACCACATGCTGTAAACATAAGGTACCACATTAGTATATTGTGCTGTTTCAAGTGTGTTGAGGCATCTGGAATGATATTAGACCTCCTTTTAGATCTCTCACTCTTCTCATTTGACAGGTGAGCAGAGTAAGAGGGCTTCTTGCCTTTAGCCTTCATCTCATCTTCTCCTGAGTAGCAAATATATTGTGTTGTGCCAAACTCGGGTTTGATTAACAGTTGTACTAATTAAGTTTACCCTTTCAAATACAGGTACAGATATTGTGTTCTCATTCAGTAGCAGTTAAACCACACCATATTTTAATAGCTTAAGTTATCCATTAAGGTACAATACTAACCAGTATCTCCAGTTAGTTTCTTTTGCAATGAGTTCAAATGATTTGGTTTTTGCTGTTGTGTTTTCTGTGGTTGTGGTTGTGGTGGTGTGGTTGGCTGTGGTTGTGGTTGTGGTTGTGGTTGTGGTTGTGGTTGTGGTTGTGGTAGTGGCAGTGGTTGTGGTTCTGGCTTTGGTGATTCTCCTGGCAGTAATATAGGGCGTGGTTGAGATTCTGCCTGTGATTGTGATCTTCTTGATGAAGGGCAGCAAACACCAATGTATCTGGAAGAAAAATGCAGTTGTAAAGACAGGATGGGAGGGAGGAAATATGGGGAGAAGAGGAAAGAAAAGTAGGGAGAAGGAGAAAGGGAAAAGGAATGAATAAATAAATGAGAAGGGGAAAAAACCACAAAGGAAAAAGAAGAACAGGTGGCACAGTTGAAGAGAGGAAAGGGATTGACGTGGGTCCAAAGAGAAGCCCAAACCCATAAAACACTAACTGCATCTTTGTAGGCAATATCCCCCTTACTTACAGGGATGATAAGGGAAGATTCTTGTTGGCAAATTGGAAGGCTACTCTTTCCTCCTAACTATGCCAGAACACAGACTTCCTCAATGGTACTAATAGGGGATCTGTTTCTTGGCCTAATTTGGAGGAATCAGACACTTGCCAATTCACCAACAAAAGAAGCTCCCCTTAAGTAAATTAATGTTGTATTAGTTATGCATAGAATACTCACACATTTTCAATGATACAAGCGTACTGAAGGAAGACTTGATAACTACTGCTCAACTCTGGTAATTTACAGTGTAGCAAATGTCGACAATGTCCCGCTTCATTCCTTGGCGTTTGACACTCTTGGTATGCTTTGTCATGCTGCAGGGGAAAGTTAAGAAAGATGACATGTAGCAATTGTTGAATTAATGGATGAAAAGGTGAAGAAAGAAGACTGTACAATACTGTACTATACAGTCCTTTGCTAGAAATACCTTATACAGTACTGTACTGTATGTACCACAAAAGAGAATGAGACAGAGAGGAGGGACAGCTAACACAAAGGGAAAACATGGAAAGGAGGGACAGTTGAGGAAAGAAAAGGGATTAACTCAGGTGCAAATGGAAACCAAAAACATTCCATAAAGCATTGGCCACATCTCGGCAGGCAATATACTTTACGTATATCCCTCTATGTGTGGCAAATTGGAAACTATTGATTTCTTCAAACTGTACCAAGAAATAAACTAGGATGTGTATGCTAGTCTTGTGAAATATTATCTGTTATGTCCCCTTCCAAATATAATGTACAGTATAGATATTACATTAGCACTTAGCAGCCTTTTATTGAACAAACCTAGTACAGTATGATTATAATATATTCTCACATTTTTTTTGGCTTTGATTTTGCTCCCTGTCCCAGCTCCCATTTATTTGTTAATATTCTTTCATTTTAGTACCAAATGTTCAACTTTACTTTGCCTCACCCTGGTCTGGTGTTATAATAGTGAACAATTTTGAAATTTCTCTATAGTGGAATGTTTTGTTATGCCGAGTAGAAGAAATTATGAAGGGAATAGAATACAAATGTCAACAAAATACAGTATGTAGAGTACTGTACTATAGAAATGTATCAAACTGTTTGCTTAGCGATTAAAAACTCACAGCATTGAGGGCAATTTTGGAACGAGCAAACGAAGCCAGGTTTGGGTCTTGTTGTTGTTGTTGTTGTTGTTGTCCCTCAAACTGACCCGAGTTTGAGACTTGTTGTTGTATGACTTGGTAGGCCTGCTGTAGGTTGTCTGTTGTCATGGGAGAGTCATGTTTGTTACAGTACTGTACTTCTTATATGTTATTTACATGTAACTGTAACATCACATTACAGTACAAGAAAATGAACAAATTTAAGAAGAAAATTTTCTCTTATATACAGTTATTTTGTATTTAGTTATTTAGTTATTTAGTTATTTTATATTTATATAGTTAGTTCTATCTGTATACACATGGTGATGTTTCATTCTTAAGAGGTCAATACTCTTTTGATACATTGGATTCCTCTAAAATTTGCCAGGAAACAGAGTGTGTGAGTGTCTAATATCATACAAAAGGCTGCCTTTTTGCCTTTAACACTTTACACTACAGTATTTAAAAAAGTTAATAATAATTATAAAACTATTAATATAATAATGATAATAATAATGAAAATTATAATTACTGTATACTATAGTAATGATAATTATTAATACTAATGAATAGACATAAATCAAGGAAAGATAGTAAGAGTTGTTGTTGTTGAAGTTCCTCAAGCTGTCTGGCCGAGCAGCCCCGAGCTCCTGAGGAAGGCCATGGCCTTAACCGGGCTTTCCCACAGTGCCCTCAGAGAGTGTATGTTGTGTTGTTGGCGAGTGTGGTTGTGTGTATTGCAGTCTTCAATAATGTGTTTAATAGTATGGGGTGCTGTGTTGCATCCTCAATGGCTTCATCCAGCCTCTTCTAATATGTCAGAAGGGCCGGGTGGTGGCCACACCGCAGCCTGGCCAGGTGGACTCTGTCCTCACGGGGAAGGGATGATTCAGATGGATGGATGTCAGGAGGTCGTGCATGCAGCTGTGTATTGTTTTGAGTGTTTGAATTGACTGATGAGGGATTTGAGTATGGATATGTTTCTGGAGATTGGTTTGGGGTGGGTAAAGTGTAAGAGATGATAGTATTTGTGTATGGTATCTTGTACTAGGTGTTGTTTTAATGTTCCTTGGCATGTGTGAGTGTTGTGCCATATAGTGTAATGTAGCTAAACCAAGGTCAGTGTGAGAGGAAGTTAAAATAATTAAAGTGAAACTCATCAACCTTGGTGTACAGTAAGTGTTAAAAATGTGTATTTAGTGTGTGTATATGGTTAGTACATGTCACAACACTTGTACAGTTACAGTCACAAGTCATGTTACAATTCCTGTTTTGTGATGTATCCTACTCAAGGGCCGTAGTGTTATAGATAAGAATTAGGGTACATTGAAGTGCTTTGATTCCTCCAAAATATGCCAGGAAACAGTACCAGATGAATGATAATAATTGTGGCCTGTTGCTTGAAATAGTTAAGAGGAATTGGTTACTCCAGATTTATCTAAACAGTAATTCCCTCTTAATTTATGTTTGTATTTGGCTTCTCATAAACCGACCCAAAAATTTATGGATTGTAAAGGAAATTGGATTGTGTATTCTTTGTTTGGCTGTAAACCCAAACATTTGTTTTGGGGGTAAATATACTCTTGTTACATTGTAGCTCCTTGATTCCTCCAAAGTATGTCAGGAAACAGGACCAGTGAATAAATAATATAATGGTATTGTGTTGCTTGGAATAGTTTGGAGGACTCATGTGTTCCAGATTAAACACCTACAACATTGGACTATATACATGTACCCACTTAATGAAGAAATTATTAGAAAAATAGAATAGTATTATACAGTATGAAGAGTTTAAGTGTTGTGCCCAGGTGTAGGTGTATGAGAGAGAGGACAGCAACATGACACAGAGGTTAAAGAGCAGGAAGAGGGAAGTATGATTTACTGTTGTCCACACATGAAACTGGTACACCTTGCTAATTGTGGGGTAGTTACAACAGGAAGGAAAATGAGCAAAAGTTATACAATACAGTAGTTTGTTGACAGGCAGACAATAATAATTTTTTTACTGTTTTTCTGTCAACAAATGATAACTTTTGCTCACTCTCCTTCCATTTGTAGCTACTCCACAAGTAGCAAAGTGTACCAGTTTCACGTGTGGGCAACGGTAGGCTACATTAATATTATGTTATAAGTCTTCTACTGTATAATTACAGTATATAATACTTACGTATTGGGATAGGTGCAGTGCCTTGGTTTATAAGGGAGAGGGTCGGATTTAATGAAGTCTGTCCTTTGCTGTTTTCATTAACAGATACAAATTCACCAGTAACTGTGTCTGGAAGAAGGAACATTCACACACATACTTAGTACTGTATGAGTTAATGGGAGATTCTTTCGAGGGGAAATAGGTGGGCTGCTGATTCTTCCAAACTATGCCACGAAACATTTTCCTTCATTAAACAAACATGAAAGTCTTCTGTTTCCTGTAGTATGTAGTTTGGAGGAATCACAGACCTTCCAATTCACCAACAAGAGAATCTCCCCTTCAGCATACTGTATATTGTACAGTACAGTTGATGTCTGTGAATTACAGTACAGTATTTAGAATAGCAATTACATTTACTATATCAGGAATGTTATTATTAGCAGATTTGAATACTATAGTACAGATTCCCCTACACTGTGCTTCAATATAGATCCCAACTTGTATACTGAGATCCTGTATGAGTATCTTTCCTGGCATGGCTTGGATTAATCCAATAGCACTTCAGTCTCTTTACAACAACAATCCCATAAACCCATAAAAATGCCTGATGATACAGTATTTCCCTTTTTCTCTGTCCATGTATCTTTATGTCTATAGATCTAATGATAATTCTGTACTTCATTATTTTAACATGGTAAAAATGTACCGGTTCCCTTATTAAATTTCTTGGCTTTTTCAGTAAATGTAATGCAATCCACGATGGACATATTCCATAAAAAAATGCACAGTTAGGTACTTATCTTAAACTCAGAGATAAACACTGGAATGTATGCAAAACATGGATCTAACTTAGGCCATATTACTCAGAAGGGAATTACTAGAAGGGAATTACTGTGCTGTAGTTAGTGCATTTTTGCCAGGATAAAAATTAACTCATTATCGTTCCTTCAGGTAGCCATGGTAGTAGAAGAATCTCCCGTTTTTCCTGTTTTGACATTCCCTCTACATAATGAAGCCCAAATTTTCCCTTGAGACTTCTCTTCTTTATGTATTCTTCCACCCTTACCCAAGTTAATGGTGGTGGTTTTCCTCTCATATCAGGCACTTTAATCTCACTCCCATGCACTGCCTTTTATTTGTGTTGTTTGGAATATTACTGGACTAACACCAGTCAGTTTTATGTGTAGCAAGAATACCTTCATTGTCCAAGAGTTTCAAGTTGTTTCAAAGCATGTTAAAACTTTTTATACTTACCTCTCACAAAAGTCTGAGGTCCAAAGGAGTTGCCTTTTCCTATTTCAAAACCTGGAGATAAATGGAAAGGAGTGATTACTGTTATATTCCTGATATGTTATCATGATAACAAGTACTGTATTGATGGTGAATATTGAGGTATGTGACAGCTATGGGTAGTGATAAGTGGGCCATCCTTTGAGGGCAAAAATGATGAACTACTGATTCCTTCAATCCATGGTATAAAACAGATTCCATACTCATTTACTGAAGCTCTAGCCTGTCTCGTGGCATGGTTTGTTTTGAGGAATCAGTAGCCCTTCAATTTGCCTACAACAAATGTCCACCTTAATACTAAAACTGATACCTAAGGATTGTGAAAACTTGGACAGTGTACTTACATATCTCCTTAAATAATTGCTCGTGTTAAATCGAAAATGCGTTATTTAAACTCATGTTACTCGAGAGGTGAATGAATGTCTTGTGTCACTTACCTTGAGACGCAAAGCTTTGGACTGGGTGCAGATGACTGGTGAACCCGTTATGTTGACCACTTTGTTGGCTCACTGTTTGGGAGGGAAACAATAGTAAGGGATTAATTTACATTGTCTGGTACAGTTTAACCAATTGTCCTAATGTGGGGAATAGCCCAGTACAGTACAGTATATTAAAGTCTTACTGATCATCATTGGAGGTTTAGAATTTTATCTCTGTACTTTTCATTACATACAGTAGTCTGTTACAGATTACACCAATTCTCCTGATAGCCTGTGTGTAATGGGCCAGTACATTAAAGTCTTACTGCTCACATTGGAGGTTTATGAATTTATATCTGTACTTTTCATTGGGTCAAGGCCTCTTTATACTGTATTATGGACTCAATAAACATGATAAATATCCACCCAAAACATCTCCAACACAGTAAACACCATGCATTTTGAGAAATATGAATGAAGATTTTTGTTGTTGTATACCAGTGGGTAGCAATTGCTGAATGTAGAGTGAATTCAAGCCTCACATCCCAGTTTATGATAGTGAGCATTTACAGTACAGTAGTGTGAAGGAAACTTGAATACTCACAGTGTCTAGAGTTAGTTTCCTGGCCACACACTGCTGCTACCACCACCACCACACTCACTACCACAACGATCCTCATTGTGGCTTAATCTGTAGAAAGTTAGAGGTTGGACATGATGCTTTTTTAAACATACACCATACTCACTACAGTACTACCATAAGAAGTATCCTAATTGTATATAGAGAAAACTGTTTGGGGGAGAGACCTACATTCCTTCAGTATAGTACATCTACAGGTATATTAAATTGACCTCCAGTCATGACGCTAACTGGTATTTCACCATCCTCAACGTTGCCAAATCAGGTCGAACCCCACATTACTGTCGCATGTGTCAGCTTTTTACTACTTCTAAATTAACTTGCCAGATTCCCCAGCCCTGCAGGTGGGGGAAATACCAGTCTGGGCCCTCACCCAGTGGTTAGTTTCCTGTAAACAGACTATTATAACTATATGAAATCCACCTGCTTTTCCATTCATCCATCCATCCATCCATCCATTTATCAGTTCATGCATCTATCCAATCATCACTACATCTACCCAGCTATTCCTCCCAGTCCTGCCCATCTGCCGTGTCCTTGAAATATTAAAGGGCATGTATAGCCCATAGCCAGACCAAACCCTGTCTCACAAAAACTAGTTGTAAAATAATCCAACCCCGATTCATATTTGCAGTGTCATCTCTCCTTTTGTATGTGTTATCCATCCCTTATTGTACTCTTGTACTGTTCACATTTTCTCATACTTTTACTTTTAGTACCAAATGCCTTACTGTATATTATATCCTGGTACTCTACTCCAGTTTTTTTTTTCTAATGTAGTGGAAATGTATCAATTCCCTTCTTTAATAGGTAATATGAGCTTAGATACACATTCTGTATTCATTTCAGTGTTTACCAGTCTTAGATAAATATAAGAGGTACAGTAATTCATCTTGGACAGCATTACATTTATCAAAAAGCTAAATCATTTACTAAAGGGAATCAGTACACAGTAGTACAGTACAGCACATTATCATGATGTTGAGAAAAAAGGAGAATAGTACAGTACGGTAAAAATTTCAAGGTGGTGACTGATGAGAAGGAGCAGTGGTTTTGCTGCATTTTTTATTTTTTTGATATAGTATTGGTGGTGTATCATCTTCATTGATGCAAAGTACAATGTATATTGTCATAATAGATTACAGTACAAGACTATAATTGTTGGTCTTTGTAATACAGGTTCAAAAGATTCACTCCAATGACTCACTTACATTCTTCTGATTACAAGAAGAGTATAGTAGATCAGTCTAATAGTATAGTAGTATAGTAGATCAGCATAGTAGTATAGTAGTGTACAGTAGTAGATCAGTCTAGTGTTGGTAAATCTGGAGCAACTGATTCGTCCTAACTATTCCCGGCAAACAACAGGACACCGTTATTATTTTTGTTCATCTGGTCCTGTTTCCTGACATAATATACTTTGGAGGAATCAAGAAACTTTAATGTACCAAACGTGTATATTATCACCCCCTTAAACAAACTTCTTACCTTTAGTCCTGCATAAAGAAGTGTAAAGAGATGGACTTTACGGAGACGAGTAGGAGAGGAAAGGCAAAAACTGTACCTTGGTGCTTATATAACCTTATCCAGGAAATTAGTTTTCTCTCTCATTCTCTCTCTCTCTTCCACCCTCCCTATCTCTCTCTCCTCTCTTCCACCCTCCCTCTCTCTCTCTCTCCTCTCTCGATCTATCTGTCTATCTATCTATATGTATCTATCTATCTATCTATCTATCTATCTATCTATCTATCTATCTATCTATCTATCTATCTATCTATCTATCTATATATCTATATATCTCTCTGTTTATAAATGCAGCTAAAATGCCTCTCTCTTTCTGTGTGTGTGTGTGTGTGTGTGTGTGTGTGTGTGAATACAGTAAGATTGTTTTTGTAGTGGTGATGTGATGTGATGAATGGTGTTCATTGGTAGAGGTCATATTGGTGATGATGGTGATGTGGTGTTAGTGGTGATACAGTATAGAAAAGAAATTCCCGTGTAAGATTGTTCATGTAGTGGTGGAGATGTGGTGAATGGTGTGGTGTTGGGGGGAGATAATGGTAGTGGTGGTGAAGTGGTGATGGTGGTGGTGGTCATGTGGTGTTAGTGGTGATATATCTCTATATGGTCTCTAGTGATATAGAGAAGAAATTCATGTGTAAGATTGTTCATGTAGTGGTGGGGATGTGATGAATGGTGTGGTGTTGTGGGAAGATAATGGTAATGGTGGTGATGTGGTGAAGTGGTGGTGGTGGTGATGTAGTGTTAGTGGTGATGAAGATTTTTTGAAAGAATTAAGAATATACAGTAAAGGAAGTTATTTTGAAAGCCTATTAAGTGGGTGTGGGAGTAGGGGACAGGCTTGGGGGGGTTTGGGGGGTGCGGGAATAGGGGGACAGGCTTGGGGAGGGGTAGAAAGCCTGTCTCCTATTCCCACACACCCCTAACACCCCCCAAGCCTGTCTCCCTACTCCCGACCCCCCCAAAACCCTAAAAAAAAAAAAAACTCCCCCCCCCCCCCCAAAAAAAAAAAAAAAAAAATCCCCACACCCCCTGACCCCCCCAAATTCCCCACTCCCCCTGAACCCCCCCCCCCCAAGCCTGTCCCCCTATTCCCGCACCCCCTTAAGTGTTATAGACTTGTACAATCACTTCACCAATGTACTTTCCATCATCACTGTGTTGGCCTTGACATTATGTGAGACAGGAAGCAGAGGCAGGTAGGTAGGCAGGAAGTCACAGTTAAGTTATCTCAAGGTGAGTGCATGCAATAATTATACTCACTCAAGCTGTTACATCTCTCTATTCTAAAATAATAATAATAATAATAATACGTAATAAGAACAATAAAAAATCTATTACAGTATTATTATTATTATTATTATTATCATCATTACAGTATTATAGAAACAATAAAAATATTCTAATGATGATAATAATGATTAATAGTGTGTGCGTGTGTGGGTGTGCACGCATCCGTAAGTATACAATTACATACTGTACTAGGAAAATTCCGTGCTCTTACTAAAAATAAAACATGATGTACGGGAAAGCCAAGGGAATACCTCATATCACCTGAGGCATTCAGACAGGTGCACTAACGAGTAAGGTGACTTTGCAGGTGAATGACTAGGTGGTGTAGTGTGGTGTACAGTCATCACCATAAGTCATTTTTACCACATCTTCCTGTCAGATGATGAAGATAATTTATATGGTGGTGTTGTCTGGCTTGGGCTAAATAGAATCCCATCTATAAAGTGTATCAATTATTAATTAAGGGGAGAACCTCTTTTGGGTAAATTGGAGGGCTACTGATTCCTCCAAACTATACCAGGAAATTAATCACTTCAATAATGTATCAAAATGAGGTTCTCCCCTTTAGCTATATCATATTCAGGTTGTAGGATCAAGTATCCCATCTGGAGTGTATCAGTCTTAGGGTTCATAATGATTAAGTATGACTCTTTCATAACACTGTATCTTCATATCAGAGGTAACCAACAGATAGAAGAGGCAATACACTTTTGGTTATGGATGTACAGTACAATATTTCCAGTAAACCCTTATTATACACTAATAATAATGGGCTAGATGTGTAATTTATGTAATGAAACCTCCAGCAATAAACCTTCATGACTGTAGGGTAGAAGGAAAGGAGAGACAAAAGAAAGAAAGAGCAAAGGGGTGATTAGGGTGGGTTGGGAATAGGGCAGAAGGGAAGGAACAAAAGAAAGAAAGAAAGAAAGAGAGAAGGGGAGATCAGGGTGGGTTGGGAATAGGGCAGAAGGGAAGGAGCAAAAACTAGTTCAGTATTGTACAGGTATTTATATAACCTCATCTAGGATGGAACCTTTGACCTTGGAAATATGTTATACAGAGAGGAATTATGTTTGTTTTTGTAGTGATGGGGATGTGATGGTACAGAGAGAGAGAGAGAGAGAGAGAGAAAGAGAGAAACAGTACAGTAGCCTACAGTAGTGTTTGTTAATGGAAATAGTTTTAAGAAGCACTTCACTGCAACAAGAAATTAGGCACCTCGTGTTAGACAGAAAGACAAGCTGTAGCCATTTACATTTTAAAGGAGACACAGTATGTAAAGTGAGGTGAGGTGAGGTGACCTTGATGACTGACACTGACTGGCTGGCTGGGGATTTCACAGTGATCACATCTTGGAATTCCCTGATACTCAATTGCCAGAAATCATCATGGAATAGTTTCTCCAGTCTGATATCGGTAACAATTCAGGCTGTGAAATTTTCTTGAATGAACATATAACACTGTATATTTTTTTTAAATCAATAATTATTTATACATCTGTACAGGTTTATTTCCTGTTTTTAAGTTCACTTGTATAATTATGATTGGGATTTTTTTCCATTTTTTTATCTGGTAGTATTCCAGCTCGTGTTTTATTTATGATGTCAGATTATACTAAGTTTTAAATTACAGTATTACTTATTAATCATAGAATATAATTATATATACACACCTACACACTAATGTAGCAGTCTATACACTAGGTACACTTATAATACAATAATACACTTGTAACACTGGTCCACTCACAACTGCAAAGCTTACAGTACTGTTTAGATTCCAGCTAAGACCTTCTCTTATATAGCCTTTGCTTCACAACCTCCCCTCTTCCCTTTCCCTCCCCCCTGCCCACTCTCTTACCATGTCCCAGCCTCCCCTTACTTCTCCTCCCCCCTGCCCACTCTCCTACCAAGTCCCAGCCTCCCCTTCCTTCTCCTCCCACAGTCTCCCCTCCCCCTGCCCACTTTTTTACCATGTCTCAATTTCTTCTAATTTTTTTTGTCTCCCTCTCACACACGCACACACCATGTCAAGTTGACTGCCTCTCTTATGCCTGCCAATAAATGACTGGTATTGATAATCTCCAGCCTTTTTTTCTACAATTATATCATGTAATAAAGGTGAATATGGTCTTGTTTAGTTACTTTTGCCAAGAGTAGGAAATACTGTACATGTCTTGTTAACTGCATTTAAGTTACAGTACAGGTTTTGGTTTTATCAATCTGGGTTATTTTTAAAGTAATTGTGTTAAGTGTTGTTGCCTGTCTGCGGAAGGAGTATGTCTCACGTTTCGTAGTAGCCAAGGTGCTGGCGGCCGATTTCAATCTTTTTACGGCTTAGTTTATTAAATTTATAATAATTCATTCTTTGTTATGTAAGGAAATAATTACATGTATCACATATTTAAAGAGAAATTCCTTATTTCTTATACAGTAGTTTATTTTTGTTTGTTATTAAAGGAAATAAAAAAATATATATTACATACAGGGGATATCACTTGACCTGTGGCCCACGGTCTTATTGTAATGATCTCGTCCGACCCAAGGCATCAAAAGGTTGTCTGACCTGGTCTATAAAATCAAGCTGGATGCAATTAATTTCTTTCACTATCATCGTAGTTACAATATTTTAAGGGGATAATATACATTTGGTACATTGGAGTGCCTTGATTTCTCCAAAATATATTAGGAAACAGAACCAATGAATATAATGGTATCCTGGTGCTTGGAATAGTTTGGAGGAAAAAGTTGCTCTAGATTTACTACCAACAACACTGTACTGTACCATATACAGTATCCCCTTAACTTGAGGAGTGGACGTAACAATCATAATTTCTTTAAAAAGTATCCACAAAAACCACTCCAGCCTTCTGTGATACAAGACAAAAAAGTGTATTTGATTTTGTAATGGAATAATAAAGAAAAGGTTCAGAAAATAAAGTCAATTTGCTATCACATATAAATATATATTCCACATAAATTATTAATAAGATGAGAACCAATGTTAAGTTTTTCGATACAAATGAAGTCTGAGAAACGATTAAAGTAGAGGAGTTTGTGATTTTGTCGTGAATTGGTGGCTACCGATTCCTACGAACCAGACCATGAAAAATTAAATACTGTCGAGTGAATTTGTGTGGTCTGTTTCAGGGCAAAATTTGAAGGAGTAATACAGTAGCCTCTAACCGGCTGACAAAATCATAAGTCCCTTCACAATGTCTGTAAGATAATACTGAAGATATAGATAGCATGACAATACCATAGAGTACCTGTACCTTGCATGTTAGGAATACAGTATACAAAATATTCCTAAAATCAAGAGCTTGACAATGACCTAGGCAGTACAAAAGACTCCATGGACTATACAGTAGCCTACATGTAGCCATAATTATTTTCACAATGGGAACTAGCACAAAGTTCAGAGGGATTTTTATTTGGCACAAAGGAAAGTCTATGGGAGTAGAAGGAAATTAGGCAGAACATAGAGGAATGACCAGACCACACATTGTTTTTTATTCTTTGGGGGGTGGGTTTAATGGCAGGTAAGGGACAAGAAATACAAGAGGTGTGGGAGGGAGAAAAATATAGGGAACTCACTAGGTAGGACATGTAGCTATAAGTACAGTACCTTTCACAGTCATTGACAAACTCAGGACTTTTCCTAAACAGTTTATGATCTATGGAGTTAAACTAAACATGCAGTAAATTATGATTAAGATGCTTTAGTACTGTTAGCTATGTGTTAAGAGGGTTGTTTGATATGGGACAAATAGGAGAGCTACTGTTTCCTTCAAACTTAGTTACAGGACAGACCCCATACTAATTTATTGGGGTAGTTGTGAGGAATCAGTAGCCCTTAAATCACCCACAATGGACGTCCCCTTCAGTGGCAAGGTTGACTGACTAGATATAACATCTTAAGAGGAGATTCTTTTGTTGGTGAACTGGAAGGTCTGTGATCCCTCCAAACTATAACAGAAAACAGGCTCCAACCTTCTTCAAAAGTAAACCAGTTTCTGTAAGAGTTTGGACTTTAGAGGAAACATTTGAATTCCATTAGCTTAGAGAATTTTTGCCCCTCCCAACATGAGATTCTTTAGAGGGTAAATTGGTGGTGGGCTACTGATTTCCCCAAACAATGTTACAAAATGAATCCCGCTGTAAATTTACACTAAGGTCATCAGTTTCCTGGCAGAGTTTGGGGAATCACAGACCTTCCAATTCATCAACAAAAGAATCTCCCCTTAAAGTACTGTTCTCAATACATTATGAACTCAAAAGAACTTCAACTCTGTACAGAACCTCCAGCTCCTATATAAAAATGTTAACCCTATTGAGTTTGCATTTATGTGCAAAGAACTAATTTTTTTATACGTTTAATATAGCTAATGTAGGCCTATATATACGTACCATGCCTAGAAGCAAATTAGGACCAAATATATGATCATTCTTCACCTTGACTGAAATTGTCTAAGCTCATCTAAGGCATTGCTGTATAGTATTAAGTACCGGTATACTTAAAGTATTACTGTACTAACAGTTAAGTAAATATAATTATGCAAAGCAATTAGTCAGACCAAATTCTCAGAGCCAACAAGCCTTACAATTAAAGATGAAGGTGAGGGATGAGAATATAAACTTAGAGTAGGCCTACAGGTCTGTCTGTACACAGTATGCAAATTTGTCAAATCTTAACACAACACAGCCTACTCAACCATTCCCTTAATATTTTTTTAAAAGTGATTTTAAGTATTTTTTAGTTATATTTAGAGTGCACAACTAAACCACTCGTACTTGCCTAAACCCTAATTCTGTTCCCATTCAAATTTGTCTAAAAATATCATTGAGGTGCCTGTGAGAATGGTGCTATGAAGAGTACTGCTTTCTCCAAACTGTGCTATATAAGAAATCATCCATGATGTACTGAGGCAGTCTGTTTCTCAGCACAGTTTAAGGAATCTGTTGCCTATTTTGTAATTGTGAGGGTTGGTCTTATCCTCTACCATACCCTGGCCTGTTCTGTCTGTCTCTTTTACTGCTTCTCTTATTCCCAATGCTGGCAAGAGCATATGATTATGGTTGATGGATGTGAATTAATATTCCCTTGTTAAAATAAACTATTACACCTGTGTATTATTTGAGGCTGCTCGGTCAGACAACTTGAGGAACTTCAACAACAACGGTTTGTTATTACTATTAATAAAATACTGTTTATTAAAGTCATTACCCATTACCATACCTACCAGTGCCACTGGTTAGTAGGCTACTACAGTACAGTATAATATCACAAAACAACGTCCTTGATAAAATGATGATAATGGATATCAAGGATGCAGGTATAGGGAATGACAAAAAAGCTTCACCATTTCTGTGGATGTCATGTGTGTTTCAGTATATGATTGTACTCTTCATCATCAATTTGTTTTTGGGCACTACAATAGTTTTCTATCCTTTTCTACCTCCCTCATACCACCTGCCACTGCAGTTTTGTTATTTAATCTCTCTCTCTCTCACTATCATCTTCATAGTTGCCCAAGTGTAGCACACAAGATTGGAAATATTAACTGGTACAATAATTACACTATCACCCACAGATAGCCTCTTCCTACCACACCATTACTGTCAAGTAGTCATAGTATCAGGCCTCATGCAGTTAGCCTACTGTGGTCAAGTTGTACTTCCTCGTTGCATGTAAAATAAAATACTGTTGATAAAATCACCCCTATGCCACAATCTCTGGACCATGAGCACAGCCACACCGCTCTCATGCATCCTCGGGTATTGGCGTCTTACAGTTGCCGTGAATAATCTTTAGCTCCTCGTTGCAAACCCAATACTCATTAAAAAATTTCTTATAGCCGTGATCCCTCCACCACACACACAGCTGACGGTTCCAGCTACATGGGAGAGTGTAGAAAACATCCGGGTAATCGAAGGCTATTAGGGTGTAGAGGTCTTGGTCTCCTAATTGCCCATGGAAGTTGTAGTGCTGCGTTAGATTCGTCAGCATAGAGTGCGACATATATGAGGCTGTGGAGGAGTCAAGTGAAGTTAGCATGTGTTAAGAGATTGTAGTTAGCTTTCAAATTGCTGAGGATTTTTTTTTTTTCCTAACATTCATACTATAATAACTATTCAAGTAACTGTTCAACAATGCTTTTTCAACCATATGATTTGCTTGGACTACAATACCATCAAGTAATCATTAACAACCAATATATATCAATTGTGACTTACCAATAATCTTAGACTCTCTTAGTTTCTTTATATCCATCAGAACTACTCCACTGTTATAGCCGGGAAATCCATGTCTGTGAAGTAGTGTGTCTCGTGCATCACCAGCATTGGAGAAAGTAGGTGGTCCTCCCAGAGTGGTGTTGGGGTGGGCTTTGCGGTATACGGAGAGCATATGTCGGTAGGATGGAGTCTGCTCTAGGGCCATCCCCATCACGTTGGTCGGTGAGAAGCGCTCAAAGTGGGAATGTAGTTCAGCAATGTCTCCTTTCACCTGTTAATTAAGTATCAAGTTTAACCTTTTGAGAAGCAGTCATTTTCTTCTAGTTTAGTAATAGTATTATCTTTAATCTATATAATAATCTTATGGTAAAAGTTAATGAGAAGGACAGTACAAATAGTGTCTGAATAAGATAGGCCTACTGCCTACTGTTTATCCATGAATTATTCAAGTTTTTCTGTGGCAAAATCAGAACTTTTGGATGATAACTAGTAAAATAGTTTCACTAACAAAATGTACCATTGGTTCAATGCACTGTACCTCATCTTCATTACCTGAACCAGGTTTTTTATATATTATACTGTATATATATATATTTTTTTTTTTACTATACAGTATTTCCCCATAAGCCAAAACTTGAAAAAAACAATACCTTTATGTCTACATCCATGAGTATAACACGGTCGAGGCCAGGCAACAAACGGTGTAGAAAGAAAGAGAAGAAGAAGAGAGGATCACTGTAGTATGCATTGGAACGGTGGGAGAGAAACTTTCTTAGTAGATCCACACTCTCCCTGATTTCTGACACAAAGTCATCTGCAGACACGTACACCAACTGTAGAGAAAACACAATAACAGTACTGTGTATTTTGTAACTAGAATCTTAGTACTATACAGTATAAACACTACCATTACTTAACTCTTCTCAGAATGCAAGTAGCTAAGGTATAGCATGTCAAGAATTCAGATATAGAATGGTGTTAATTCAGTACTGTATGTAATTATAATACAGTACAGTACTGTAGTTACATAATGATTGATCCAAGTTTTACATTTTCTGAGGAAAGGAAACACAGTGCATTCTGCCAAACTAGCCACACTTTTAATATTATGATTATTAAAGTACGTGTAGGATATCTATATTCAGAATACAGTAAACATTCATTTTCCACTGTTATTATGGGTGTACATTAAACAGAATTATATTTTATGAATCCATATACAGTAAATCCTCATTATACACTTGGTTTATGGGTGTGTAATATACAAAGAGGGTTTATTGTACAGTACACAAATTTGTTACATTGCAATATACACCAGTCATTACAAAGTTTCTATTACTCTTAATATTTTTGTATTATTATATTGATCATCTATTATATTACTTGGTTATCTATTACTACCCGTATCAATCAATGTATATTAAAAATTGCAACCTTTCCAAACTTTCAAAAACGCTCATTTTTTCAATCGTTTTTTTTTCAATTTTTAACAATTTTACTATAAAATGTGGCATCTTCACTTCCAAATTACAAATGTGCGAGATACCCGGTATCTAATTTTCTTTGTGACATACGTTCTTATGGTAGAATAGATAATTACCCTAATATCCGTAAGTTTGATATAGGTTTTACCTTGTGCAACTCTCAGTAGTCTGCTAAGGTAGGTCCCGGTAGACTGTTAAGGTTAGGTCCCGGTAATCTGCTAAGGTTAGGTCCCGGTAGTCTGTTAAGGTTAAGTCCCGGTAGTCTGCTAAGGTTAGGTCCCTGTGGTCTGTTAAGATTAGGTCGCGGTAGTCTGCTTGGTTCAGATTAGGTTAGGTCAGGTCTGCCTAATTCTAAAACAAATTATTACTATTTGTGCTCACCATAAATTAGAAAACCCAAGCCAACTTCTGCCATAAGCTGGGTGATGAGTTATGGCCAAAACAGGATATTTGCACAAGAAATTATGCTAAAATTCTCATCGATCACATGAAAAACTATGTTTTGTCTAAAAATCTTGCACATGTGTGTGGAAAATTACCAAATAAATAATTATTATAATCCATAACCCTGTCCTTCACCTTGACATATCTGAGGTCAAGCTGATTGGCAGTCTGGACTTGTGTGATGATTTCTGATGCAATGTGAAAACCATCTTCATCAGTGATGAGGTGAAGGCGAAGGGGTGCCGAGGCATGTTGCAGTAATGACCCCACAGCAGACCTCAGCTTGGCCTGGAGTGCAAAGTTGTCTTTGGCATGAGTAAAGATAAATGCCAGGTCCAATGGAGGCCGGTATAGAAGATCATTTTCTTGTGGGTCTAATGGCACTACTTCATGCTCCACAAACTGATCCTGTTGTTGTTGTTGTTGTTGGTTATTATTATCATGTACTGCATTGATGTTAGTTGGTGAGAGGAGTGATGCAGCAGGGACATGATGTAATGAAGATGAGTGTTTATTGAAGGAAGTAGACAAGTGTGAATATGAAGGTAAGGCTGGTACGAGTGGTTTACCATCACGCCAACCATAAAGAAATATAAGAAAGGCAGCTATTATAAATAAACCCATCACCTGCTGCAAATGTCGTACTCGTAAAACCATCACGAATAGATTTAACCTGTTACTTGTTATATATTCCTGGTTATATTTATGTTAATGGAATGAAAACTGAAATGACTATATTACAAAGTGACACAACACTGACACTTTAATTAGGTTATGTAAATGACACTTGACACTTGGTAATGTTTACACTGTAACCCAACAGTGAGTGTTGCTGTATACTCGGTGTTGGTATGTTCAAGTGTTGTTGTAATAATAGTATACAGTATACAGTTACAGTGGCAGGTTATAGCAGCTGCATGGCACCCCCCCCTCACCCCCTGTCAGTGTTACCAGACTCAACACTACTGTGACGTAGTACTGTCACTAGTGTTGCCAGATTTGCTTGAAATGGCCCCAACTTCAACATCCCTTACTACCTCAGACATTCCCTGAAGATTTACCATTTTCTTGATGATTTCATCTGGTAGAAATTATCCCCATTTACTCTTGAACAATCTTTTATCTCTAGGGAAAATTTCCCATACTTGGCAACACCTACGGTCTACCACATACCTTTTTTTCTTCAGATTAATGCAGAAAATGTTGCTGTAAACCTTTTCGACTAATAAGGAAATAGATACATGTAGGCCTATATTAATATTATGCACTGATTCAGTATACAGGAAAGCCTCCAACATATTAATGAAGTTATTTACATATAACAAAATAAATATTTGTTTGTATTTTTATTTACATTTGAAGAAGTATATCAAAGAAAGAAAGGAAATACCACCATCCTGGCACCCTCATCTCGTGGCTGATATTAATGCAAAAAATGTAAAATAAGATGTAAGTCTGCTGCAAAAGTCATGTCGCTTCCCTTGACGGTCCTTGGAACTTGGAAGGTAAATTATTAAAATAAAGGATAATATAATAAATTATGAACTAATAACACATTCACCATACAGATTTACAATATCCATGGGGACAACATTACACTGGGTTTTCATTTTACGAGCCTGTAAAGTTTATATTTCTACTATTACTATTACTTTATTTTTTATGACGTGGCATGCAGCTGATTTATAGCGAAAGGACATTTGCAGCTTCAGAGTTATTAGCGTGCTAAAAAACTGTAGGCCCCCCCCTATATGTCAACTTTTTTCAACTTTCTAATAACACACAGCCAGGATTTTAGAAGTTTCATTAAATATTAATAATGTACAAAGGAGTAGTTAGGAAGTGTGTGTGAATGGGTGTAGGGAGAAGACAACGTGGGGAAGCGGGATGTGTGTAAAAGATCGATACACACCATTGAAGCATGGAAAATGTAATATAGATAATAACAACAACTATTGCCTGAGATAAATAAAGATTAAATAGATAAATAAATACATAAATAAATAAAATAACAACACGTGGAGAGTGTCGAGGAAATTCCGAAATTAATAATAAAGATGGCGGATGTGGTTCTCTGCTGTCAAGGAAGGGGATCATGCCATGGAGGGCGGCCATTTAATTAATTATAGTCTTGTTTACGTACTGTACATCTCCGAGTATTTGTGATGGTGGTTATTATTGGTTGACTCCATGATGGTGCTGAAGACGAGAGAAGAGTGAAGATGAAGAAGAGGAGAGAAAATAAGGATAATATGCATATAAGGCAAATATGTATTATTTATGTATATTTCAGTATGGAATAATGTAATATGTTCGTGTGTAATGAATATCTGTGGTGTATACGATGGTGTGGTACGGTACGACGGCTGTGTAACCACTGTTGTTGATCTATGGAGCCATCGTACAGGTACCACTATCGTATGCACCACAGACGTTCTTGAATATGGCCCTGTATTGTATGGATGGAATTATTTCCGAACTACATGTGTGAGATATCTAATTTTTACTGTGATATAAGATCTTATGGTCTAATTACCATAACTTTGATATAGGTGATAATAGGTCCTGCCTTATGCAATTTCCTATAGTCTGCTAAGGTTAGGTCCCGGTAGTCTGTTAAGGTTAGGTCCCGATAGTCTGCCATGGTCCAGATTAGGGAATATTCTTACAAGTTGCCACAACTCGATTTCGAAAATTTTACTGTTACCAGTGTTTATGTTTCAGTATTACAAACAACTTTTCTATATACCATTTCTTCAACAAATGGAGGATAACAAGGTTAGGTCACGAAGTATGGCCCCTCCTAGGTAGGTTAGGTAAGGTCTTTTTAATTCTGTAACAATTCGATGCTGTGGTTAAGGCTGAAGTATGCCGGTTAGGTCAAGGTAGTTTGCCCCGGCTAGGTCCCGGTAGTATGCCCCGGTTAGGTCCCGGTAGATTGCCCCGGTTAGGTCCTGGTAGTTTGCCCCGGTTGTGGCAACTTGTAAAAATTTACCATTGGAAGGCTAATATTGCGATTATCTGTGCCGGCAAACTACTGGTTAGGTTAGGTTGGGTTAGGTAGAGTTCGGTTAGCTTTACCAATACACAGTGGAATTATATTGTGAAAATGTATTCTTTGTTAGATATTTTAGTTTTAAGATGCGGCCTATTTCTGTAGCAATGGGATGAACTGAGGTCGGGCGGGAAGTGTTACCAGATCTCTTCGGTGAAATTAGAAAGGACCTACAGGCAGATGTGTACACATTAAGCCCGGCCTACCAAATCGGGATACTTTTAGCTCCTATCCACAGGATCTACTATATTTTTAAAGGTTTCGAAGGTAGCCACAGTCTAGGTTAGGTCAGGTCAGGTTCGGATATTTCGTCTGGTGATCATAAAATTAATTATCCCAATTTAAAATGATTGAATTACTTGCCCAACTGGGCTACTTATTGAACATTCTTAATACGATTTCCCAAGTGAATTACCCCCTTAAAAATGTACTTCAGGATTTCAACTGTTGCATCAATCAATCAATCAGAATTTCAAAATATACAACACTAATCACTTAATATTTCTGAAGGTTGCATTGTTTTTGTTGAGATGAAGGAATATGCATTTTATTGCTTGATGGACTGTTATTGTCTACCATTAGAATAACATCATTGACCTGACTTTAAAAATGTCAGATATGCCTTGGCTCCATATCATTTTCATCTCTTATCATTGTTCAGAAATGTAATGCAAACCAAGAGAAACTACATAACTTAGCATAATCTAACTTAGCTTAACATAATCTAGCCTGGTATAATACAAAGAGATGACCACGTTTGACCTACCATACCATATTTTCAACACTTGGACAAAAAAAATTATATTCTTTTTATGTATGACATAGTTATGGAATCATGAGAAAATTTGTTATATTCTTAGTTTTTTTCACATTTAGTTAGTTAGCACTACTTAGCCTGTGACTGCCCATGTTAGGACCAAAGTATGCTGATTCCCTGACTTTTCCCCCATAAGCAGTCATCCACAACTGAATGTAATCTAAGAGACTAGTCTTATTGAATGCTTTTCAATCAGTTTTCTTCCTGACACCACTCAGATTATGAGCAATGTTATTAGCTGTGCACATTTACTACAACATCAATAATTGATAAACAAAAGTCCTGTAGGTCTATACTGTATATGGCAAATTTTTAGATAACAATTTTTTCAGAACTTTTTATAATCCATCATTCCCTGTTTTTAATGTTGAAATATATGGGTGTCAATGCATTTTGTCCATGCATGTTTGACCCTCTCCAAGAGGCTGGATAGAAGGGTTAAGACAAATATATACTGCATCTGTCTATAGCTCTGAAGCCTCACTCACTTTGAGAAATTCCCTATTCTGGGAACTCCTGCCAAAAGCAGAAGCAGTTTCAGTTTTTGCTGTTCCAGGACTTCCTCCTTGCTTGGACAAACCCTTCCCTTCCCTTCCATTCACATTTCTCTGCTACATGTACAGGACTCCTCCACTCTGTTCACCCAACTGATTGGTGGATTTGCCTTTACTTCACTCTCTTACACCTTCTTCATGAACTCTCCATCTTGTAGTCTCTTCAGATGTCCAAACCACCTCCATGTACTTCATATCACTCTCTCAATCACCCAACATTCAGCACCAACTGCCTGCTCACTTAGACCACACCTTGTTCGGTCACATATTCCTCTCAGGTAACTCATTTCCAGGTCTAAATAATTATTTCTAGACTCCATGTTACTTGGGGATCATGATAGAGGTTCCCACTCTACATGATTTCATAGTAGTTCAAGTCATACATCTAACATTTCCAGATATTGTCTGATCTTTTCTCAAAAGTCAAGCACTGTTTGGGAGTTCATCACTGAATCCAAAAGACTTCCAGCTGTTCACCAACCTATTGCTAAAAGCCTCCATGCACTTTTACACTTTATGATTCAACCTAGGGAACTATAGCCTGCCTACCCTACACTGTCTTTCTCTGGTTTCTCCTTCCATGTTCCAATATTTACCCAACACTATTCCTAAATATTTGAACTCCTTCACTTCCTCCATCCTCTCACCTTTCAAGGTTATCTCACACTTTAGTAAATAACACATTAAATAATTAATATTTTTATGTTCTAGCATCAGTTTGACTTGACCTGACCTCAACCTAATCTGGACTGGAGCAAACTACAGGGAACTTATCAAGTCAAGCTTGGGGGGTCAAACATGGTCAAAATGCAACATATAAAAACTGGGAATGATGGATTATCCAAAAAAAAAGTTGATACAATTGTGTTTAACATTTCTGTGGCTCAACTTTTAACTATTACCAACTGTATATACTGAAGTGAGTTACTACATTATTTCCTTTATTCCAGAAGTGAATTGTTTGACTGAGATGTGTCCCAGACTTGCTACAACCATCGCACCCCAGGAACACCTGCACCAAACCACACTTCACACATGTAGGTCAGGGTTACAAGGGAAAGTTTACTTGATAGGGTTCATGAAGATTTAAATATTTCCATGGGACATAACATTTATGATTGTCTTTTTTCAGTCAGCAAGTGTTATGAATGAAATATACATGTACACTCTATCAAAAACGTATCGCACTGGTGGGGTCCGATGGTTTTGTAAAAGATCGCTCATGATGCTCGGGAAGGTTGGTTTTCAGTAGCTATCGCCTTAAGTGTCAGAATGTTTCACGCGAGTAACACGCGATACTTTTTTGATTGACTGTACCTACTCCATGATGTTATCTATTTTATGGTAAGCCAAAACTAGATAAGCAAGCCATATGATTACAGTAACCTCTGGTGTTAAGGGACATAACTATGAATGCTACTTACATGGATTTGACTGTTGAGAAGAGGGCTTTAAAGGATGTGTTTAATGATATACCGTACAGTATTGGTGGGCACTTCTAGAGGGGAAGAGTATGTGTTCAGGTAGAGGTGAGATAGAAAGAAGTTTGGTGTGTCTGTGTGAGGCTGAGGCAGATGTGTGCTTAAATTCAATATTCAAATATTCAAGCAATTGTAGTACACTCATGGCCTTGGATGTTTGGTACTCTAATACCCCTAACATTATTGAATAGAACTGCGGTATACCAGAACATGGTAACAAGTTTTAAATGCATATGAAACATAGATGGGTTGGATATAATAAGTGTTTAGTGTTATAATATGGTCTGTTGCCTGATACTAGGATACTGTTATTGCCTTCTTCACCAGTGCACATCAATTTTATCACTTACATTTATTAGTGCACATCAATTTTATCACTTACATTCATTAGTGCACATCAATTTTATTCCTTCCATTCACCAGTGCACATCCATTTAATCCCCTCCATTCATTAGTGCACATCCATTTAATCCCCTCCATTCATTAGTGCACATCATCTTTATCCCTTCCATACACTAGTGCACATCGATTTTATCCCCGACATTAACTAGTGCACATCAATTGTATCCCTTCCATTCATTAGTACACATCATCTTTATCACTACCATTTACTACAGTAGTGCACATCAATTTCATTCCTTCAATGCTTGATCATGTGGAATGTGTTGGTTTAAAATCAACACTACATTAGCCTAAAGTTTCCTATTCTCCATCAAGTGTTGTAAAAGATAATGATTTGTGATGTGTACAATGTTTATCTTCAGTTCAGGTATAAAAATATATGAATTGACTCAACATACTGTATTTATTGATCTTTAATTTGTAGTTCATTTCTCATTCTCTAATTTCCTTACATGGTTTTCTTTAATTCTTATTTCTTTTCCCTCTGTTATACTTTTCTTTAATTCTTCTATGTTTCCTGTTCTATCATATTTCTAGTTTCTAATTGTATATATTGGTCAATTAAAGTTTTTAGACTTGCACAGTTCAGCATTTTATTTCTTTAATTACAATTTGATGATAGTTTATTAATTTTATGCTGCTTATTATTACTATCTTAATTTTTCTCTTTTATATCTCTATACTTCCTCAGTTACTGTGTATAATTGGTAAAGTAAATTACTCAAATTACTTTTGACAACATATTTATTTTTTCAGCTGTACATCAAGATAAATAAAGTGTTGAGGTGACACCCAAGTGCTACCTATGGTGACAAATTCCGTTGTCACAGTCTGGAAGAGAAGAGGAGTTAAGGAGTGTAGGGAAGGTTACACACACACACACACACACACACACACACACACACACACACACACACACACACACACACACACACACACACACACACACGTGTCCACACATGTGTGGTTATGACACCAATCTCTGGCTGGGATAGAGTGGCCTCATAGTGTTGGTTGGTGTCATCCCCCAGCCAACATGGGCTGGCTGGGGAGGGCGAGAAAGAGAGCTGCAGGAGGAGAGAAGGAAAGACGAGAAGGAGCAGGCAGAGACGAGCCTGCTCCCTCTAACCCCCCCTCCCCCAAAGGGGGAGCAATCCCCTACTTCCCCCACCCCACCTCGTCCCTCACCCAACCACAACAGGTAGGGAAGGGATTATCTGTGATTGGAGGCCTGCCACCTGGAAAAGAAAGAGAAAAAAACATATTACTAATACAGACAGACAACAAATGTACTGTAATGCCACTACACTATAAATACTCTTTCTGGCAACCTAACAAGCTACTGTTTCTTTAGAGTCAACATAAGTAAGGGGACAACATGAAGTAGTTAAAATGGAAGGCTACTCATTCCTCCAAACTACAGTATGCTAAGAAACTGACTGTATCACTGTACAGTTCCAATTTATAAAATTCTTTTGTGATAGTGGTGAATGAGATACAATTGTTTCTTCTCATTCACAGCCACTTTAGCCTCATACCAGAGAGATTAGAGAACTTTACATGTCAACTGTACAAGTATGGTATATCTGCTGCAGACACTAAATGTTTAAAATTACCTCCATTATCCTTAACTGTCTGACTGTCATCTTCCAGTGCATATTAAGATCAACTTCAGACAATTTTATTCCACTGAAATAATCCACTGAAAGGGTTACTGTAGAAGAATCAAGGGCTTGGGCAGTTACGAGCATTGACATTTGTGTTCTATTAAAAATATCCTAAAAGCAATTTAAAATTGAAGAAGCAGTATTTAAAATGGTGTCAATATTGTGCTAAGAACCTCATAAGTCTGGAAGAATACAGTCAACATTCAACACAATAAGGGTTAGTTCAGAGTACAGTACCACTTATCATTAGAGAATGTGCTGGATATAAACTATACCTGCTCAGACATGGGATAACTGTAAAAAGTAATAAATATTTCTCAGTAACTGTACTAGTAACATATACAAATTATGGGTTATAACAGAAACTGAATAACTTTGATTTAAGCTCTATATTAAGAACTCAAGATAACTTATTCCAGTTTTGTAATATAATCAATACTGTACTGAATTTGTGACTGGAACAGTAGTAAAAGATATTAAATGTTATTGTTTTAGAGGTCATGCAGCTGACCCCACGTCTGACTTGTGCTTTATTCAGGAAAAGTAGTGATCTAGTGACAATGGCTAAAGACGAGTGTCCATGAAGCCATCCTATCATCAATCATCACCACTTACTCCAATTATGGTTAGTTCTATTATACTAGAAACAATCAAGTGTAACTCACCTAGGGGTCACCTCAACACTTCGATTTATGATGATAATGTATCACTAATTCTTAGACATATGAGAACATATCAAACCAAGAATGAAGCAACAATCTTTAAATTAGAAAAAAATGTATCAAGAAACTGAGAAGAAAATCTATATAATCAGATTATATCACTGAAAGGCCTGTACTTCATTATCAGTGTGGGCTGCATTGACACATCCTGAATAACACTACTTGAAAGAGATGACAATAAATAATTTCAGATTGAAATGATGGGGACTGAACCAATGAAATAAAGAATTGGGGACTGAACCAATGAAATAAAGGTCTGACGCCCGTAGTTTTAAAAAATTTGAGGGCCCTTACTGGAGCTCTATGAATTCTCCAAACTACTCCAGGCAACAAATTCCCTATTAGAAACACTGAAGTTTTCTGTGGCCTGGATTATTTGGAGGGTTCATAGAGCTCTAGTAAGGGCCCTCAATTTATGGGGGGGAACTCATAATTCAGTGTTAATTTCTTAAGAGTGGAAGGGTTGTGTTGAGAGGTCCTTCCTGCTTGCTCCATTCTTCATGTTGATGGTGGTTGGATGTCATGTGAGGGAGTTCTGGTATCAGGTCCTGCAACATCCTCCTCCTTGCTTTTGTCTTCCCGTTGGTTGTGGTCAGGTGGAGTGTAGGAGCTCTCTTGGTTCCAGATCCCATATTATATCTTCCTCTTTGCTTCAGTCTTCCCTTTGATGGTGGACAGGTGCTGGAAGGAGGTTGAGTTATACAGATAATGCATCACCAAAGATCTTCAGGGAGCCTATAGTCTTGTCTGGTGACAGTCACTACAAGCGAAGGAAAATATATTGTTAGTCCTTTATATACCCTTGTAACAAAAATGTTAAGGCAAGAGTACTGGTGAAAAAAATAAAAAGAGGAGAAATGAAGAAAGTTTGTCAATTGAACCTATTGCTATTTTGCCTGACATAACTTGATCTAAACTAAACAGGACTGAGGCAAACTACTGGTACTTGGCCTTTACTGAAACCCGACCCGGCAAAATTACTGTGGCCTAACATGGGTAGACTATAGGGGTTACAAAAGGTACAGCCTTATATTACAATGATGCAATATCATGCAAAAAGTCAAAATTATCATGCAGAAAATTTAATACAGTATCCTGCATGTGCGACATGAAAATAATTCAATTTCATGGCTTCACTGTCCTATGCTACAATAAGTTGAAATATATGTGGGCCAGTGCATTTTGATCATGTTTGATCCCCCCCCCCCAAAGAGGCTGGATTGTGGGGTAAAATAAGTAAATACACCATTGAATAGTTAATATTTACATGTTCTAGAATTAGCCTGACTTGACTTTACTAAACCTAATCTGGACTGGGGCAGACTCCCAGGACCTAGCTGGGAAAACTACTGGAACCTAAGCTGGGCAAATATAGGGGGGAAATCAAACATTGTCAAAATGCACAGGCACACTGAGAAATAACTTGGTAAATATTGAGATTGTCTGCATCCTTGATTTTCATACTTTCTGGGAACCGGTATCACAAACTTCTTTAATTTTTGTGCACATATGTAAAAAGCAAGTATACTATTAGTATGTATTTAATTTGAAGTGTGAGTGCGGCTTTCCTAACAGGCTCTAACCTTTGTGTGCACTGTTGCCAGATATAGGAATATTTCCATTATTTTATTATAATTTTAAGGGAAGGGCCTGCACACAGTTGTTTAATAAGTAGTCCAGTTAGGCAGGAAATTCATTTTTTTCAAATTGGAACATTTAATATTTTGATCACCAGATGAAACAACCTAGACTGTGCCTACCTTTGGAACCTAACCTAGTGTCCTTCGAGACCTTTAAAAATGAAATAGATCAAGTGGATAATAGCCAAAGGCCCAAAAGTAGCATGATTTGTTGTGTCCAGCATAATGTGCACAACTGCCTGCACGACCTTTCATAATTTCGCCAAGGAGATCTGGTAACACCGTCCGCAGTTTGTCCCTACGCTACAGAAATAAGTCATATCTTGGAATTGAAATATCTTGCAAAGAATACATTTCCACAAGATGATTCCACTGGGTATTAGTAAAGGCAACCATTTGCTAGAAGAGTGGGGCCTAGAATATCTTCCAAACAAGTAAAAAGTAACTCAACCTAACCAGTAAGGTAGTTTGCTGGCACAGATAATCGCAATATTAGTGAATTTGTAGTGGCTTTTAGCCACAAAATATCTCTTATTGGTATTAGGTGAACCAGCGCAGCTGTATGCTATAGAGACATCATCAAGGTAGCCTAGGTTAATCTAGTATAGAAGCTACCTGATGTGTTCCGTGACGACATCGGAAATCGAAATCGAAATTCCCGGCGCTAGCGCTGGTAGTGACACCTAGTGGTGGCCTATGGTACTAATGACCCCCTGGTGGCAGGGCAAGGATCCTTCCTCGTTCACTAAAAATGAGAAGTATCGTAAAGAAAGGAAATAGGTTCCAAAAGGGAGGAGGGAGGGTAAAATCTGCGCTGGTTCACCTAATACCAATAAGAGATATTTTGTGGCTAAAAGCCACTACAAATTCACTATTATTGGTATATAGTGAACCAGCGCAGCTGTATGCTATGCGTGAGAAGAGGAGGCGGGAGGAAATTGGAGGAACCTAACTGGAAGGATCGCCCTCACCAGACTTGTTGTTGTTGTAGTTGTGAAGGTCACTCGTAGGAAGAGTCGATGTGGGAATATAGTCTCCCCTGCGACTATGAGTGGGGAAACTCCTTTAAGGAATAAAAGGATAACCAAGAGTTGTGTCACAACCAAGGTATTAAATCGTAAGTCTAAACAAGTGTTGGGCAAATAAAGCAAAACAACCACCAACCAAAATATGAAGGAAATTTGCAAGTAACTTCCTTCTCTGTGGCTATTCTTAACAATTACCCATTTTTCATACCTTATACAAAATATATGCTGTAATATTAAGATGACTGAAGCATGAAGGACTGTGTTAGTGAAATACAGAACAAGATGGCCACCTCATATACATCAAAAGATCCCTAGGTTGTTATCAGTAATTCATACGGATAAATATTGAAAGAATGACTGTTATTGCATATGGGTTTTCTACCTCCATTACCCACTATTTTCTTCTAAGGCATTTCCTCCACAAATGCCCCATTTCCAAGATATTCAAATTAGCTTGACCTTACCTATACCACAGCAGACTACCGGGACCAAACCTAGGCAAACTACAGTACCGGGAAATAACCATGGTAAAGTATAGGAAATAACTGGGGCAAATACTGGAACCTATCCGTATCTGGCAACTCTGCTACAAAATGGTAATTCTTTCAATACTGTATTTATTGAAAGAATTACCATTTTGTAGCAGAGTTGCCAGATATGGCTGGATCCCAGTATTTTGCCCTAGTCATTTCCTGTACTTTACCACGGTTATTTCCCGGTAGTTTGCCTAGGTTAGGTTGCTGTAGTCTGATGAGGTCTAGGATAGTTTTGGTCAGGTTAGGCTAATTTCAAAATATCTTGGAAATGAGGCATTTGTGGAGGAAATGCCATAGAAAATAGTCTTAAGAATGGTCTAAATAAGTGGGTAATGAAGGTAGGAAAAACGTACGTAATAACGGTCATTCTTTCAATATTTACGATAAAGACACCACCACTATACATTCATACTATTAATAACAATAGTAACTTATTTAGCCTCGTTTAAAATTTCACTTTTATCTCATTTGACCACATTTATAGGTCTCAAAATCCCACCTACACCACTAAGTCAATACATTCATCATACATACACCACTATACATTCATCATACATACACCACTATACATTCATCCATAACATAAACCAATAATTTATACATTTCATAATATTAATTAATAACAAAATTATTTAACAATACACAGGTTCTAACGTTAGTAAAATGTCACCACCGTGTATATCTCCTTAATTGACCACATCGAATACATTTATAGGCCTCAGAATTCCTCACATACACCACTATACATTCATAATATTAATAACAATAGTAAATATGGCTAAACTTACCGTATATCAGGTTAATTTTGTTCCATATGTCCAACAACTTATATTGTCAACATGGGTCAATCCAATATGGCCGCCATCAGTGACTCCTACTTATTATTTTTATCTTTATTCTCCAACTATGTAGTGTTATATTGATGAAAGTACGTGTATATAATTATTTTGAACTATGGTACAGTATTTGGTTATATAATTAGTGAGTTGATTTGGTAATTTAAAGTTATTTAGAATATATCACGTTTTTCTTTGGGACGTTCTATTACTATTCGGTATAAGTATATTTATCGTATTTATTTCATGCAATGGTTTCATAGTGCTTTGTAAGTACAATTTCAAACTCTGTAGACTAAACAAAATAATAAAAAAAATCCTTCATAATTCTCGAAATACATAAGATATATTAAATATTATCAACAATCTTTTAAGGCCACGCGGATGAGAGATTATTGTTCAAGGAAGGGCCTTATGGGTGTTTGTTATTGTATATTCCAGAAACAGTTATTTTTCAGCAAGATATAAGATGAATGTTGTACAATCATGAAATTGCTTCCTACTTTTCTTCTCAAACATAATACTGTACTATGTAAAAACTTAACAACATTCACACTTGGTTTTCTCAATTCAAAATAAAAATACCAAAGAGTGGATTCTGAACAATACAGAACTTTGAGAATGAAAGGAATTTAGCGGACAGGCTAAGGGTCGTATTATCAAACTAGTTCCAGGAAAAGTTTTTTGTCGCTCAATTCATACTGCACAATAACGGGAATTGAGCATCGAAGAAAATATTCCTTAAGAAGTAGTTAAATAATAACAACCCTAGGACTTTATAACGAATAGTGGCTGGACTGAGTTTAGAAATTGTCAATGCACATGTGATTGAATTAATATTTTAAAATGTTTACATGAAAACTTTAGAATCTATAGAAACCACACAAGAGAGGATGGAACTACTGTACAGGAATTAAAGGCGACCCAATTTTATTAGAACTATACACTACATCTTTCAGAATAAATGTTACCTATACAGTTGCTATTGTCCCTTACAATTTGATGAATAGCTCATTAATAAACTACCAAACTATAATTATTGATTATACTGGATAGAAACTACAATACTTAGAGAATATATATCATCTGTCAATGTCAGTAGGTAAGTTACAAGAAGTACGGTACACTACATATCTACTGTAACAGATAATAATTTGTTATCTACAAATTCTGTGTGTGCCATAGAAAACTATTTCATGCAAACTCTCTACAGTACAATATACAAGCACCATATTCTTCATCCTCTGTTGTTCTTGGGTTATTTTTGCTGGTTTCAAATTCTTGGGCATCCACTAAATCCCCCCAAATGCTAAAGGATGGAAGAAACTTTAGAACAGCACAAGGATGAAGGAACAAGTGCTGCTGGTGTGATACCCACTTCAGGCAGAGTCCAGGGCACGTGAGATGAGAGTTTGGTCAGCGTGGTGAGGAAGAGTGACTTTAAGGCGTTGGTCTAGGGTCATGGAGCGAGTAATGGTTGCCTCAGCATTGTCATTACCACTCCATGCTCTGCTCAATGTCAACACCGTACATCAGGGTATGGTGTGGTATGGCATAAAGGGTAGTGTGTATTCAAAGACAGGGTATGGTGTGGTATGGCATATAGGGTATAGTGTAGTGTGGTATGGCATAAAGGGTATGGTATATAATGTGGTATTCAGAGACAGGGTATGGTGTAGTGTGGTATTCAGAGACAGGATATGGTATCAACAGGTAACCAGAGTTGTGTTGGAGTAATCACAGCAGGACAGGATACGATGAGATAGACGGTCCAGGGCAGGGGAGTGTTGGGGAGAAAGAGAGAGGGAGAGAGAAACTTAACTAGCATCATATTACAAAGTGGTGTTATCTCATATTATCCATTTTTATCCCACCCCTTTCCTCTACTGTACCATATTTACATTTCTGCCGCAACAAAATAGGACAACATCTTCTCTCTTTTACTTACATTTATTATTATCTTAAATCTGTTACATCCCTTCACTATCTTAATCTTTGGTACTCCCATATCCTATCTCATCTCTGTTACCCTCCTTCATTATCCTTATTTTATCACTATGTCAAAGACCTGTTGTCTCACCTGCGAGCGACACCGTTGGCCACATCCCAGTTAAGCAGAAGTGAAGCGCGGTAGGCAGCGTCCTCAGTCCCATCCATTACCAGACCAAAGCCTCCGTTCATCACCTCACCCCTTTAAAAGAGAAGCAAACATTCTTTTTTATTTGGTAAAAATACACCAGTTCCCTTACTGTTTAAAGAGAAGCAAACATTCTTTTCTTATTTGGAAAAATACACCAGTTCAAATCAGAACTTAATAATTGTATGCGTTTTATTGTAGATTTCAATGTTTAAAATTGCACATTCCTCCACTCACCAGCCAACACCACCACCATTGTGTATAGACACCCATGTTGCCCCTCGGAAGGCGTCCCCTACGAAGTTCTGCACGGCCATGTCTGTCCAGTCAGAGCAACAATAATAACATTTAATAAATAACATTCAACCTACAATCAGATTTGGGAGAAGACAGATAGAGAGGAATTCAGTCAGTTCTGTAATTCTCCTGATATTAAGGTATTCTACCCCTACTACCTTGGCCACACATATACTGTACAGTATAGTTCATAATTATGTCTCCATAAGGGGATATGTAGTGCTGTTGGTGGTAAATTTGGAGCAAATGATTCCTCCAAACTATTACATGCAACAGGGTACCATTATATTTATTCATTGATGAGTGTTGTTTCCTGCCATACTTTGGAGGAATCAAGGTGCTCCACCATACCAAAAGTGTACTACCCCCTTAAACATCAAAACAATGGGCTGGCCACCTTCTTCCACCTTGAATGTTCCACAAAACTATAAAAATATGTGTACAGTACCTGCAGTGAAAGCTGAACCATCATACACATTGGAAGTCTCTCTGTACGGTGAGTCGGTGCCGCTGACATCATGGTGGTCTCGGCTGATCACTACTGGACCCTGTTAACACACAAACATCATCATCAAGACCCTATAATACATTTCCCAAGGGGTAGGTCACAAGTCACTCACAAGTTACTCAAATGGATCTAAACTACTGACCATAAGATTAAAAAAAAAAGAATTAGGTCTTGATTTACCTTGAGGTGTTTAGTGCGGACAGCCTGGTTGAAAGCTAGTGCGAGTCTGACACGGCCCTCCTGGTCTGAGTAAAGTATCCTGGCCTGGCTACCCACCACCATCTTGTGCTTACCAGCCTGTTGAATCCAGCGAAGGTTGTCAGTGTACTGTTGACGTATTCTTTCAGGGATCCCCTCTGGCAGGAATGAGAGAAAGAGTGAGATAATAACAGATATTTTCCTATTTAGAGACAGAGAGTAAGAGACACATAATGTAGTAAATTGAAAGGAAAGTATGTATGTATTGGATATCCCCTTCAACACTTCATTCCATTGCTTCATCTCTAACCATAACTCTTTTTTTTTTCTCTCCCACTAGTGTACTGTACTGTACCTCTTATCCTCCGTTTTCCCTCACATCCCTGCATTCTCATTTATTCCTCACAACACACCTTGCTGTCCCTCCCTTCACAATCCTCTTCTTATCTCTCCCATTATACAAATCTATGAGGACTGACCCTGACAAATGCTCTCCAGTACTTCTGCAGCAATGAGGTCCGTCTTCTGTAGGTCCTCAGGATCTCCTGACGTACACACCCATCGGAAGGGACCGAACCCCAGTGAGAAAATGTCTCTGAAAGTTGTCAGTGGATTGGTTAAATACACTATTTTTTTTATATTTAGTTACCCCAAGAAAACCCTCTATAGTCATGATCTCAAACTATTAGCAAGGATTCCATGGGGTACTGTACATGGAAAATCGGCAATAACAGTGTATCGGTGAAATGCTTTAAACGGCTGTCCAAATATTACTCACCCCATGATATCTTGGACATAGCTGGGGTACCTAAACATGGTGTTTGCACCCTCAGCCACCTGTTTCCCACTCACATCTGCCCCTGCCCGTCGTGCCTCGAGCAGGAAGGCATTACCATAGTCCCAGAAGTAGAGTCCAGCATTTGCCAGCCGGTTGATGGCCAAGACCTGGCGACGCAGTGACTCCTCCACCAGGGGCTTTAATTTAGTTGGGTCTTGTGCCAGCAGCTGTGGGGTTGAATGGCAATTTTACTGAGCTCTAATGTTGGATTAAGACATAAATTTTTCACTGTGATTATACATCTCCAAAGCAGTGTGTCCCTTGCTTTTGTACAAAGTGAGATAGGAATTGGACAAAAAAATAAACTACAAGAACTAGAAACAAATAATGAATAATGAGAATAATTATAAGAAAATAAATCCAGCAGTCTGTCTATCCCTTTATAAAACTCACCTCCTGTGATTGTGCGTATGAGAGTGAGACTGGAATGTAGCCACCTTTGAATGGGTTGTGGCAGGAGGTCTGATCTGATGCCAGGTCCACCAGCAGGTCTCCGGTCGACTCATACTCCTCCACCAGCCTCTCCCACACATTCACCACATTACCCAGGTACCCGATTGACGTCACCTGTACGGTTTAACATTACTATACAGTATCACTGATCTCTACATCATATTACTCTATCACACACTCAGTTTCCTTATTTGTCTTAGTTTTCTCCTTCCTTTTATCATACACACAAGCTTCTTTATTTATATTCATATTTCTCTATCCTTTTATTAAACATGCAACTTAAATCCTTTCTATTATCATTTCTCTTTCCTTTTATCATACATACAACTTCTTATGTTGTTATTGTGATTTCTCAACCCTTTTATCATACACAGCTTCTTCATTTCTAATCATGGTTTCTCTATCTTTTGTCATGGTTCAGTACAGCATTGTTATTTACTGTACTTATTTATCCCTGACACTGATAGTTTACAGCTCATACACTCGTAATCCAAAATATGTACTGTATTCATATTGCTTCAAATCGCCTGATCTAGTATACAGCAAACTCAAGCAAATATAAAACAGGATAAGTGTTGTAATTGGTTCACTAGTATGTGGGATGATTCAAAATTTCAACAAGACCTGGATACAAAATCATATGAAACAAGGTAAGTGTTGTAATTGGTTCACTAGTATGTCAAATGATTCGAAACTTCAACAAGCTCTGTATACAAATTTTGAATTGCGAGTGTACTGTATACTGTACATACTGTACCTCTTTCTTAGCCCGTGCCTCTCTGATCCTGGCAATGAGAACATCAAGGTCAGGGGTGTACTCCTGCAGCCACCCTTGTTGGTGTCGCTTCTTTAGGGCCTCCTCGCTCACCTGCCAATGGGAGGGGGGGGGGGAGGAAGAAATGTAATATAAAGACAATGGTGTATACTCTATATGTTAATACAGTACAGTAATCCTATGTTTTCCACTGTTGTTATGGGTGTATATTGCATTGTTTGTAATGAATCTATGTACAGTAAATCCTCTCTGTACAGATGGCAAAAAAAAAAAAAAATTAGAACTCCCATATGGATATTTAAGAGTTAATTTCAATGTAAAGGTGGTTCGAATACTTTTTTTGCTGACTGTACATAACACACCCATAAACCCAGTTGATAATGAGGAATTATTATAAGTTACCTAGCTTATTAATTAGTTTCATATTACTGATTGAAAGTGGATTGATAACTGATATTAGGCATCACAACAGCAAGGCCATATGGTGCCCGAGGAAGAAAGTGATTGAGGAGTGGGAATATATGAGCACAAAAGGTAATACTGTAGATGAAAAAAAAAGAACAGTAGGAGAAGTGAAAGCCCCTTTAGTCGCCTTTTTTTGACAAGAAGGATTAAAATTGGAGAAATTAAGCTTAATTGAATAGCCCAGAAGATGGAGAAAAACAAGACCAATGGACAAAAGCTAAATTGTGTCTTTCCAGAGGATGAAGGAAAGTACTGTATGTAAAGCATGTCCGTATTACACCTGGCGCTCCACTTGCATGACCTGACCTCAGCGATGACACCAATGCAACCACAGATGATGGCGGCCTTGGCTTGTGCACCACTCATCCCCCCCAGACCTGATGTGAGGAACACTCTCCCTGCTAGACTCTCCACACCAAGGTACTTCCGACCAGCATTCAACACAGTCAACTGCAAGGCAAGAGTTGGGGTTATACTTCTAAATTACCATAAACAGGAACACAAAATAAACAGGTCATGCGGTCTCTAAACGTGTTTGTTATAATTTTTATACATTATTTTTCACATATTGACAAGAAAAGCTACTAAAATAAATAAAAAATAAAAAATCTATGTATGAATTTTCGTATACTCATTAATGCACTACTAAATAAGGGGTTTGAATAAATCATTAGTTTTAAAAGATCAAGTTGGTGCTGAGCAAATTTTAACAATATTATTGGAACCAAACAAACACACGGGAGGAGATTGTGGTTGTTTTCAAATGCATATATTTATATTCGCAATTCCACCTTAATTTTAACTTCACGGGGTAAAATAATTAACCTGTGTAATAAATGTGAGTGTTTCAGACACTATATAATTAAAACTATTGTGTATAACATTTTCTATAAGTTCAGAAAGAGTTGTTAACCTAATCCTAATACTGAACTACATGATTTTCGTGTTAATAAATAGTTAACCTTTCATGAATTTAACTTAATTAAGATTAACATTCACATTAAAATACATTAGAAGGATTGCTTATAAACTTATAATGAAAATAATCTTTATATGTAACGTTAGTATTGGTATTTCTGAAGATGGGAAAATTTTAGTATATTTCAAGTTTTAAATTTAAGCTTTCTATTCAAAACTATCTGACCATATACAACCCTTGTTAACCAATATATTTTCGGTAAATATACAGAAGTACTCCATTCACTATATTGTATATTTTAGTATCATTTCCCACTATTTTGGACCATTTTAAGACCTAACCTGGGCAAACTACTGAGACCTAACCTGGGCACACTACTGTAATATAACTGGTGTAAACTATCATAAAGTGACCGGGGCAGATTCCCGGGACCTTGCCGGATGTGGCAATACTGCACGGCCCTAACCAAGAACACAGTACTTTTTTAATAATACCGAACCATATTTCCTAGTGTATTTTCCTGTTTAAAACAATGTTGACACTCATTTGGAAATGCATCATATTGAAAATAACCCCTACCTTACTCACCTGTCCAACGATCTCAAGGGAATGTTGGGAATTGGGATTTTTGGGTGAGGGTGAGTGGGAAATACATAAAGTTAACATATTTCAATGTAATTTACCCAAGTTGTCCTGATAGTTTAAGCCAGTTAGTTTCCAATAGTTTGCCCAGGTTCGATCCCGGTAACTTACCCCGGTTCCAAATTTGGTTAGGTCAGGGCTGGTCTGGCTAATTCTAGAATATTAAAAAAATAAATTTTATTTAGTGAGTGAAAGAACATAACTTTAAATTTAGCACATTTTCCAATTATCAACATTGGTGGTTTGTTACCAGTACAAAATCACTTCCAAACTTGTTAAATTTACGTGTTTTCCACCACCCAAAACCTGAAATTCCCAACACTCCCTGAAGATTATTAAATAGATGGGTAGGGGACTAAGGGGATACCTTTAATATACAAAATTACTTAATAACATGAAGGTAAAAATCACGTAATACACAGTACGGTACAATACACCAGAAAAACATATTGGTTACCGTACCTTGGAGAATGTATTATCCACTATTTTTTTTATAGTAAAGTTTTACCAAACTTTCAAACAAGACCATCTTATACTGTACTGGGTTCTTTTAATTTTATATTAAGGAATTACTCATCAACTTAACCTAATCACAGAAGTTACCTCAATCCTAATAAGCCCTAATTAGGTTAGGTTAGGTTAGGTGGAATAACTAAAAACTAATAATGAAATACTGTACTAAACAGATTAGGTTTGTAATGTTATCTCTGTTCCAAGAGACCATAACTTTGATCCGAGAGGTGGTCCAGATCAAGGTCTGGAGGTTTGTTAGTTGGAAGTGTTTAATTGTTTAACCTCATAATTACAAGAAAATATGACTTCATAAGGAAATGATGATGAATACCTTAATATTTAATATTAATCATTGTTTGTAATTCAGTTTCTTAAAGTATAATTATCATAATATGTTGTAAAGTGTGTCATGTAGTATGCCAAGAGTATACCTATGTATTTGCAGGAAGAAGATGTAATGTGAGTGACGAGTGACCCATGGCAGGCAGGCTGGGCAGTGACTGCAGACGACATGAACGATGGTGGATAGCAGAAAGGCCTTGGGATACTGACTGACTACCACCAACCACGTAACCATTGCATCACCATTACTGCTACCACCAACCACACGACTACCATTATATCATCTTTCCAACTACAGTGTACCACTACCACCAGGCAAATACAGTAACCTTTACATTACCATTTCTGCTACAACTACTACTACCAACCACTTAATTATGTAACTATTAGATTACCATTGATGCTACCACTACAACTAACCACATAACCATTCCATCACCATTGCAGCTAACACAACAACCAACCACATAATTACCATTACATCACCACTTCTCTTACCACTAGCAGCTACTGTACAGTTACACCACTCTGATAATACCACCCTAATCACTAATCACTGCCATACTGTAATTATAATTATTATAAGCCATATTTGCTTTCACTATAAACATATCACTTTGGCTATGACAATCTACCACAGCTTTCTGAAAACTTACGATAATCTGCATACACTTTGGCTATGACAATCTACCACAGCTTTCTGTAAACTCACCATAATCTGCAATAACCTCACACAGTCATATCATTCATTGCTACTAAAGTGATGAAGGTAAATTTGATGTATGTATGTTATATGCGCTAACTTGGCCAAGTCATCTAGAGAGCTTCAATATTCGGACTGTGATTTCACTGCCCTCATGCTAAATTAGTAACCTGTGTGTGTATGTATGTATGGATGCAGTGCAATAAAAAGTGTGCTCAAATAGGCTAGTCACTCTGTCTTATATTGTAGCAGTTAGTTTATGATGCATGTATTCATAGTTGTTTAGATTTACTGCTGTTTTGTTTTTTTGTTTAATGCTTCATACTTGATGAAACTTCCAGTTGGTCAATGAACATTTGATTATAAATTATATATATTAAGCTTTCATTTAAAGGTATACTGTATATATAGAAACTTTAGTTTGTGAAATAGAATTTTATATTTTTATTACTGTTAATATTTTGTTAGAATTTACTGCGAATCGTTTTTAAGAGTATATTTATTATGGACCGAGGGCTCCATTTCTTTGTTCTTTTCTGTATTGTTGAGGTTAAGATTGAAAAGGGAGAGAAGAAAATGTAAGATAAAGTGATGTGAGGGTATAAAATAGGAGTAAGATAGAAAGAACTACAAGGAAAGAGGATGTGAACATGTTAACTGGAGTGAGAGTGAAGGATGGATAATGAAAATAATGAAAATGTGTTAATAATGAATTCCATACGAAGGAGAGCAATGTGAAGGTGTAAGAAGAGTGAGTGTAACTGAACTCTTTAGACAGGTAAAAGAAAATTACAGCAGAAAGATAATGCTGTAGAGGAGCAAGATGAGTATGAATGCAGATGAGATAGATTGCTCCCTGGAGTTTAACTGTGGTATCTGTGGCCGCAGCTTCTCAGACCCACACTCCCTCAAGATCCACGGAGCCATGCACGCGCCACGGAACGGCCGTAATATATACGAGTGTCCCGACTGTGGGATGACCTTTAGGATGGAGTTGAATTTCAAGTACCACCTCAAAAAAGATACAGGGTTGAGGACATTTGGCTGTGGGATCTGCAGTCAAAAGTTCACCAACCCAAGTTGCCTGGAGACCCACTACCGTGTCCATTCCAACGAGAAGTCCTTCATTTGTAAACAGTGTGGCAAGACATACATCCAGCTAGGGAGCTTCAAGAATCATATCATGTCCCATCCAGCCACATCTGCTTGCAAGGAATGTGGCAAGGTCTTCACAAATCGGAACAGTCTTGTAGCACATGAACATGCCCACGTTACTCAGAAACCACATGCTTGTCACTCCTGTGGTAAGCGATTTGCACATGCATTCAACCTAGAGGTGCACTTGAATTCGTTCTGCAAGTCTACACGGGACAGCCCAGAAAAGAGTGATAATACACATACCCCAAATGGTAAAACACTAACAAGAGCACCTAACACCCCACAGAAGAACCAACCAGTGTCCTCTGAGAGACAAGAGAGAGATGGTCAAGACAGAGTGGAGGTCATCTATCTTGAGTCTGATGAGGAAGGGGAGGAGAAAGGGGAGCGGGGGTTCCATGAGGACTTTTTACCTCTGGAAGTGTGTCTGAATGAAGGGGAAGAGGAACTTAGCCTCCGAGATCTCATGCAAAGGTACGACAACGAATAATTATTGTAATGGGGCAGAAGTATTGTATTTAAAAAACTGCTCTGTAATGTGAGCTATTTAAGAAAAGACATAGGCTACAAGATGATGATGATGAGCAGTATGATGGCTACACAGAAGTTAAATGGAGCCACAATTCCATTTTGAGCATCATTATCACCTTAATCACAATTTCTTGCATACTGTACATACTCATAAGGATTCAAACCGGGTGCCTTGAAAATAAGAATCACCTGAAGATACACTACTTCATCATGCATTATAGTGAGTGACTGTACAGTAGGACATGACAGGGTACAAATACATAAAAATGCATAGGTACTGTAGCTAGAAAACAGAAATTTTCATAAATGTACAAAGCACACTTTGAGTTAAACTTGATACAGTTGCCTCACTGAGTTCCTACAGCTCTTGTGCAAGCTCAGGAACCACTATCCTCTTTTCTTTCAGTTGTTGATGGGAAGTACACAACATAAACTGTAAAATCTAGTATGACAAATAATCCCAACCTGCCTGGGTTTGTAGTTAGAGTTGTGCCTCATCAAAGTGGATTGCCTACCATGGCTAATGAAGCCACCCTGCCTGGGAAAGCTCCTCCCCAGAGGTTTAGAGTAATCCTGTGGCTATTTACCATCAGCTACCAGCCTACGGTACTAAACAATGTGCACTAACCACCGTACCATATGAAGGATGCTAACAACTTACCAAAACCATTATCTCAATATACTGAACTGTGATTCCTTGATTTAAGCCCGAATTGATTATCTAATAATTGTGTTGGTAGGTAAAATAAGTGGTATGTTCTCCCATAATAACTTAATGCTATGCAATGCTTAAATACAGTGTCCCCCTGACTAATACAGTACTTCATCAAGAGAAATCACTAACAGAGTTGGGGTATTGGGCCATAGTCAAGAAGGGCCATAGTCAAGAACATCCATGGCATTGATTATGATGTAGTTCTGTTATGATGGCTCCATAGACACACTAAAGAGCCATCGTACCATTACCACACCATGGTATACAACATGAATGTTTTTGCCTACATCCTGAAGAGTCATCAGCTAGAAGTAGAATACTACTATATTTCAATAAATACTATACAAAACCATTATATCAGTCAATATTATCACCGAGCCCATGTCTTGCATATGACCCTCACACTCATATAATACCACATTGAGCATTTTATACTAATTATGAATGTAGAAAACTCTGAAATATGTATAATATGCTCATTTTGGTATGTATTCAGTTCCTAGCCTGTCAGTGTTGTTTTTCATCGTGAATTTAGTGTATAATCAGTTTTCCTGTATACTGTAATTACACAGCTCAATCTTCCTCCTGCTATCACAAGTGCAATATTTTCTTTTATTACTTTACCCATTTCTTTATTACCCTTTACTTTGCTTACCCCTTTCTGTCTGCTTCATTTTCTTACTTTGTGAACTGGAATTTAATTACTTTTACCTGTGAAAAATATTTTCCTGGAGAAAAACTATGCTTTCTTTTCGACTAATATGTACCTGAATTAGTAGGAAGTTTTTTTTCAATACCCAATATGTGTCCTTCCTTCTATGATGAAACAATTTATCTCCTGTATCAACATCACATTTTGTAAAGCAACACTTTTCTACTGCCTTTGCTGCACTTTGGAATAAAATGTGGAAAACTGTGATGCTGCTATTTAACTTTTCCCAAAATATTTTTACAATAGTTTTCTGACTAAATTGTTGCATATAAGAGTGAAGTAATGTTTTGGACTAGTTTTTGTATTGGATCATACTATAACGATGATGGATATTTATATACGGTATATATACTGAATATATATATTTTTTTCAATCGTCATAAATGTGCAAACTATTTTTGAATGAGTGTACAGTAGTGAGGTGTATTGTACTTACCGTGGTACCATGAACGATGCCTTGTGGTCCAATGTAACAGTAACTACCGGCTGTCATCTGTCCGTACCTGTGTGTGGACAGAATCGAGGGTTTATATGCAGTTGTGGACAATGACGGCCCCATGCTAGAAAATATATGCGCCCTTAGGTGATGACTTATACAATTACCAACACTTATTATTGGTGCAGGAGAAGAGGACTGACAAAACTGACTGTACCAGTTCTAGTGCTGGCAACCATAATATGGCTGTATACAGTTATGTAAAGCCATATTTTGAATCCCTAGTCATCATTTAGGCTATGCTAATGCTTGAATATGGCCTCTTATCCTATCATGCCAATAATAAGCTAATCATGACTTTCACATGATATCTCAAAGGGCAAACACAAGGCAAATTAACCTTATAAATCAATTATCACATCATCAAGCCAAGCAAACGAAATGCTCTATATCTTATTAAACTGAATTTCAAACTTTTCATGTGAATTTGTACAGATCCCAAATACGACAGCTATAGATAGCATGAGCCAGTTTGTAGTCATGTGGTAACTTCAAAGCTAAAGACAGACAAACCAAACCAGATGAATATTATTATTTGACCTTGAACTATGCCATTTGGTGTTTGTTTTTATTGACTGGCATTATAATACTGATTTGACCATAAACGTACAGGACGTAATCACAGCAAGTCAACAAACACGTGTCACTCACATGGTAACTCCAAGGGCAAACATGTCATCATACATGTCCTTGGTGGAGTAGTTAGGGATAACCATGCCGTTGGTGATGATGAGACGAGGGGCCAGGCTGTGGGAGGGGAACAGTCCCAGTGGATGGCCAGAGTACAGCACCAGTGTCTGTTGGTCACTCATGGTGGAGAGGTAATGTAGTACCAGCCAGAACTGTAGGGTAAACAGACAAGGAGCTGTTGTTACAGGTTAGGGTAACAGAATTCTACAAAAAGATCCAGACCACACACACACACACACACACAAATATATACCGTATATATATAGTGGTTTGGGTAGTGACTAGTTTAGTACCCTATCACCCACCCACCTGTGCCCAATTTGAGAAAACCTGTCCATTGCCTCCGTAGGTGACAAGTTCATGAGGGAACTGAGCCACACGCGGGTCGAGGTTGTTCATGATCATGTGGATCACTGCAGCTGCTGACTTGCTCACACACGGGTACTCCTCCACAGGGTAGGCTCTGAGGGACACACAACAATAATGCACATATTAGTAATTGATAATAATTCTTATGGGATTAATAGTATTTTGTTGAAGGATTAAGAGGGATACTGATTCTTCCAACACACAACAATGGATATATTAGTTACATAATTAGTAGTTGACAAAAACTGCTATGGGACTAATATATTGTTAATGAAAACTGTTATGGAACTAATATTTTTGGAGGGGTGCTGATCATTTCAATAAACAACAATGCCCATATTAGACATTGATGAAAATGGCCAAGGGACTAATATTTTGTGGAAGGATACTGATCATTCCAAAGTCCAAAGTATATTATAATACAGTACTGTACTTTATATACATACATACTTATTATATATAGTTATTAAATAATCAACACTTATACATATTTATAATTGATACTTATTAAATACTGTAGGGACAGCGCAGCCAGATTTACAAGTACTGTATTGGGTTTAAAATTATTGCTGCAGGGAGAAAAAAAAACAAATTATTGCAAGAGGGAGAAAAACAACAATACTGTACTGTATATTGGACCAAATTATTGCTATATAGGAGAAAAACAAAAACATATTGGGATAAATTACTGCTTTGCTACAGGGATAAAATTGATTGATTGAATGATACTAGGCGCCGCAACAGTGAGGTCAAATGGCTACAGGGATAAAAGCAACAACATATTGCTATTGGGATAAATGACTGCTTTTCTACAGGGAAATACACAATAACATCACAGGTCATCCTCCAGTTGTTGGTGCCCTGACCTCATATTGATGTTTGGAATGAAGCGATACATGTAGATATGACCATACAGATGCAACTCCCGGGCAAACTCAGGAGCCAGTACCCTGTGGCAACTCTCAGGGAAGTATCTCAGGGCATTGGTTAGGGCCAGCTGCAAGAAAAGGTATAACAGTGAGACGGTGATAATTATTATATGGGTATGGAAGAGAGAGAGTGTGTGTGTGTGTGTTTAAGGTTAGGTGCAAGAAAGGGTATAACAGTGAGATGGTGATAATTATTATATGGGTATGGAAGAGAGAGAGAGAGTGAGTGTGTGTGTGTGTGTGTGTGTTTAGGGTTAGGTGCAAGAAAGGGTATAACAGTGAAATGGTGATAATTATTATATGGGGAGAGAGAGAGTGAAAGTGTGTGTGTTTTGGGTTAGGTGCAAGAATGGGTATAACAATGAGGTGAAAATAATTATATGGATAGAAAGATATGCTGGATAGAGTATGTGTATGTGTTTAGGGCCAACTGCATAGAGTATAACAGTGAGACGGTGATAGTTATTATAAGAATGGGAAGATATGATGAATAATGTGTGTGTGTTTGTTTGTATTTAGGGCCAGCTGCAAGAAAGGATAACATTCAGTAAGACAATTATATTGATAAATACTACTGTATATGGATAGAATAATATGATGTAAAGTGTGTGTGTGTGTGTTGTAATAAATGGCATTAACCCCCCCCCCCCCCCTTCTGTGTGTGTGTGTGTGTTATCTAGGGAATTTATCCTCATACACGAATCCACGTGTTTACGTTTCCATACAGCTGCCTGCCAGTGGTCGCTCCTTTCCATCACAGACAGGCTGGTCAAGGACTATTTGCCACGACTGTACTACATACCTGCTGACGTCGTATGCTAAACAGCGGACACACACACACTCACACTCACAGTCATTCATTAATATAGATTAAGTTAACGCCTTGTTTCCTCAAGACTTGATCTCACCTTAACAGCAATTTTACCTCACATGACACATGGTATTAATTAGGTTTTACTAGGGGTGGTCACACCCGTAGTTTTAAACATTTGAGGGCCCTTACTGGAGCTATATGAACCCTCCAAATAATACAGGCCACAAAACGCTTCAGTGTTTCGAATAGGGAATCTATTGCCTGGAGTAGTTTGGAGGGTTCAATGTAAAACTACGGGTGTCAGTCTATCCATCCCAAAGGAGCAATTCACTCATTGCCCCCAGGAATAGGCTACCCTTTGCTAGAGTGGGTTTGTGTTGTGGTATAACATATAATTAAGTATGTTGTTTGGAACGTATATTTTGGTAGATATGTAGGTGATAATTTTGGTGTATAACATGTTTACATATATTCCCATTTATTATGAAGGTTGCATGGATGTGTACGTTGTGGGAGACAAAAATAAATGTAATCAGTAATCAAGCGCATCAATAGTGATAACTGTATAATGTTATCTCCTCACCATTTATTTTGGAGGCTTCTGATTCCTCCTGTCTATGCCACGAAACAAGCTCCTTCCATATAGGTGGTGTTTCGTGGCAATATTTGAAGGACTCGTTTACCTCCAATTTCCTGACTACATCACAGGGTTCTCTTTTAATGTAACACTGCACGAAGGCTATCTATCATTTACATAAAAAAAAAAAATCTAGTGATACCAAACTCCTGTAACTGTTAAATCGTGCTTATATAGTTCGGTGCTTATAATTATGTGTGTTGTGTAAAATATGCGACGAGATGGTGAGAATCGTGTTTTTAATGTGGTGAATTGGTAATGATTGTGGCTGTCAAGTTTACCAAGTCAGTCGTTAGTCGTATCCCTATAGCCTAGTCGTTAGAGCCTTTAAAGGATTTTCACACTCAAAAGATTATATAATATACCATCGTGTGAAGTAAACAGTATAAACGTAATCCCTATCAAACTCGTGGTATTCTATAAACTTATATCATATGGATCAGTAAGCATAAACAATCATATATGGAATTTCACATTCTAGGTCAGTGTTTCCCAACCTTTTCCGACCATAGCACCCCCTGTTGTCATGTCTAAGCAGTCCAGCACCCCTAACTAATATCACGGACGTGATATTTTACTGCCATGTGTGCATCGCTTCCCAGCACCCCCTATAATTGATTTCAGCACCCCAGGTTGGGAAACACTGTTCTAGGTGTATGGGTGTAATGAATTAATGATAGATACATAGACACTTCTGAGTCATCGTATTGTTGCCACACCATCGTATACACCACCAATAATGTTCTTGCCTACAGTCCTTAAAAGTCCATAGCTTCGTTTTTGTCTAAGAATAGGACCCTCTCACATTCTCCCCACTCCATCATCTCATACCTCATTATGGGGTTATATAATATTACCAGTATGTTAGGGGAAGTGGTCGAGTGGTTAGTGTTCCAGTAACCATAAGGTAGGGAGATCGACTCCTCGCAGGTGAGGGACTGAGAATATTAATTTTACTCTTCCAAATCAAGTTTGAAGCATTAGCCTAGAAGCCTACCTATAAGGCCACCGAACGTCGTAAAACACCCTTGCTGGTACAGTCACGGTCAATATTCCTGCAACATCTTCCAATGAAACGGTTTCGAAAAATTATCCGAAACTACATCTGTTGGTCTATTATATATATTGGTTCTTATGAGTCACTCAAATGACTCGCTTTTATTCACCACGTTGCAGGACTTTTGCCCATGACTATACCATAACAGCTGCAGTATTTGGGAATCACCCTCACTTAGACACTTCCATCCCTCTTATCTGTGATGGGTACCAGTTCGGAAATCATGACGTGTGTGTGTGTGAGTAGCAGCTGAGTAGCAGTTAATCTGGGCCACGGTAACGGGTATAATAATTAATGAAACACTCTCGAAACCAAATACGAAACTATAGCTATAGCTGTTATATTATAGCCTTCGTATTTGTGGTTCGTAATATTTACTCGACTGTATGGTCCACTCTCATTCACTTGATGCAGGACTATTGATTGTGAGTGTCCATTCCTTGTCATGGATTTAACATTCACATTAATTCCTGTCACATACTTGGTCCTTCACTGACTCTCTCTCTCTCATTATTATTATTATTGACCTACTTACCTCTCTCTCTATCTCTATTTGACTTACTTACCTCCTTTCTCTCGCTCTCTCTTTGACCTACTTTACTTACCCCCCCCCCCCACTCTCTTTCACTGACCAACTTACCTCCTGTTGTGGACGCGAGAGGTTATGTGACCTGACCGGCGCGTGGGGCAGGTTAGGGTCAAGTTCCTGGGATGGGGCTGGTGGCATGGGGTCAATGGGTAGGCCAGAGCACAGTTGAGTCAAAGTGAGTACATCCCTCTGTCTCCCTCTTCCTGACCCACCAACACCTATAGTCAAGTTAGGTGTGGTGTTGACTGTCACGGTAGTCGCCATCTCTTCCTTCTCTCGTCTCCTGTCTGACCAAGAAGAGTGTTATCATTATTATAGGTATTATTATTATTACATGAAAATTATATATATGGGATGTGGCACGGTCGAAATAGTAGCCTATCTAGAGCGTGGGATGTGGATGTCTTGTTGAATATGTGAGACAAAATATGTACTGTACGATGTATGTTATATGACCCATGCACGTGGCTGTTCTAGTAGCTAATTTGTCATTATGTGTACAGTATTGAACTCCCCTCCACGTACAATCCTCACATATCCAAACATTCCTTCCTACTGTAGAAACTGGTTATGGTTACCTATGAAAGTCTAAGGAGGAGTATCTTTGAGTTAGGCTATACAGGTGTTAATTAAGGAGGGTGGTAGTACGTACAGTGTTGGTATATAAATCTGGAGCAACGATTCCTCCAAACAGGACACCAATCACACCATTACTTTTGTTAAACTGGTCCTGTTTCCTGGCATACTTTGGAGGAATCAAGGCGCTCTAATGTACTGTACCTTCTTAAGCATATACTGTCCCCTTTAGTGTTTTGTGAAGCTCGCTCAGTGAAGAACAATTAATGTGGACCCCTTTTAACACAGGCCCTGAATAATAATTAAGTACCCGTTCTATCAAAGTTCTGGCTTTATATTATCTGACACACACGACAATATCACTCAATGTTGAGCCCGGTCTATAGTCTGTACACACACAATCATAAATAATACTAATTATAAACAAGATAAATACAAAAAAATAGAGCACCACTCAAGCACAGTTGTGGACATAATGAAACAGACACAGCTGAAACAGGGCATAGGGTATAGGATGAGACGTTTGTGTGTGTGTGTGTGTGTGTGTATTGTAGAGGCGACGAGTCCTATTCTACAGTATGGCTGTTTGAAATGTATCTGTTTTATGTATCCGCAACTAGACATAATAACTTACCAAATAATGCAAGCTTGATGTAAACGAACAGTGGAGTCTTCAACAACAAAGGTATATATTATTTCAGTAATCTTATGGGTACGTTTAAAAAGAGACTTCGATGTTTATTATATCTTGTAAACAAACACGATGGAGCTCTTTTGTTCAGCACGTGTTACTCGTCCACAGCTTGGTGGGAAAATGAAGGCTACAGATCGTATACATATCCAAGGCGAACCTAAAATTTTAAGAGGGGGAGGAAGGAGGTACAGTGTAGTTGTGTTGGTAAATATGAAGACCACAGTGATTCCTCCAAGCTATTCTAAGCAACAGACCAACATTCTTTTTGTTAATCCGATCCAGCTGGTTCCTGACATACCTTGGAGGAATCAAGGTGCTTCAGTGTACCAAAAAGAGAATATCCCTTTTATGACCCTAGCTGTGATCGTGTATGGGACCTGCTGGTGGCTTCTGATTCCTCCTGACTATGCCACGAAACAAGCTCCTTTAACGTAAGTGGTGTTTCGTGGCCATGTTTGAAGGACTCTCTGACCTCTAATTTTCTGACTACATCACGGGGGTCCTTTTAATTAAACAGGGCATTGGGAACGGGTCTGGTTGCTAGGGGTAAACTGAGGACCCAAGTAAAACACACATATTTCTAGGGAATTTCAACTCTAAGCACCTACCATTATGTATCAAAATTGAATTACTACTATCTTCAAGGAATTAAGACTACTAGCTATTGTATGCATTATATATAAAAATTATGTCTTACGCAATAAGAACATAAGGGTAAATATTCCAATACTCACAGATAATGCTAATATATCTCGGCATCATCACTTGGTAGCATGTAATAATAGATCTTAATCATTGAGGACACAGAGATCATTGTTTTGTGTACTCTAGAGATGGTCCCACATACGGCATGAGCCAATGAGATGCTTCCTCAGATACACACCCTCCAGAGCTTGTATGATGATTGGCTAACTGCTAAAGGATAACATAATCGACCACGCCTACTAAAAAGTTACATATATCGGTTGAAGAGAAATCTATCTATTGGTAATAAACACAGTCACCTAAATAATATATCATCGTATAGTCACGAGCTATAGTAATTAATATTATAGTATGTATCCAGCATGTTGAAGTTGAAATAATTTGACATATATACCAGTGAACCAATTACAATGCTTAATTATCTCATACTTCATTATTGCTAGATCTCGTTTAATACTCATCATCATTAGGCTATTCAAAGCAGACCTGGATACTTATTATACCTCCTGACTGTACGTACAGTCGGCGGCAAAAGTCCTGTCGCCTCACTTGCTTCACCGAGGTACGCAATGTTCATAGACTTGAGATTATTAGGTGTAGAAAACATGCTTATTTCTCGAGTCCATGAACACTGTGCGTTTCGGTGAAGCAGGTGAGGCGACATGTAGGACTTTTGCCGCCGACTGTGCAAAAGTTCTGTCGCCTCACTTGCTTCACGGAGGCACACAGTGTTCATGGACAATGGAAATAAGCATGTTTTCTACACCTAATAATTTTGAGTCTATGAACATTGCGTGCCTCGGTGAAGCAATTGAGGCGACAGAACTTTTGCCGCCGACTGTACGTTTGCACAATGCTTCCCAAATCATGAATAATTCTGTTACTTTTACATCCTAATATTATGAAGATAAGATTAATTAGAAGGTGTACAAGATTATTTACAGTAAAATTCCTCATGATTGAACGTGTGTAACAATAAATGAAGCCAAAATGTAAACACACTACGATGAATTCCCTATAAATTCAAATAGGTGTGTTATAATGTGTAATAAACGGTTTATAATAATCTTAAGGGACCCTGTGATGTAGCCAGAAAATTGGAGATAAATGAGTCCTTCAAATGTTGCCACGAAACACCCACCAAATATAATGAAAGAACTTGTTTCGTAGCGTGGTCAGGTGGAATCAGAAGCTTCCAATTTTCATACACGATCACAGTATCACTGGGTCCTTAAACTGATGAAAAGACCCAATCGATATTACAAAAGATTTGTAGCTAGAAATATATTACAATGGATTATCTCATTCACCAGTCTATTAATTCTATTAGGACGAAAAATTAAGTTAATTCTCTCTCTCTCCACGATACCCAACGGAGGTAGGAGAGTGGGAGGGGATGATGAAAGATGATGTCCTTGATAGAGAGACGGACCAAATACGTTAACTGATTTGTATTAATGTATGAGTGACCACAAACACGGCGCCTCCCCCACCACCACCCCCAAAAAAAAACCACAATAATTAGCATACAGGCTTTCTGAATAATGAATTAATCCCACTATATTACGGGATTCTCTTGTTGGTAAGTTTATTGGAAAGCTACTGATTCCTTAATTTCCTCCTAACTATGCCACAAAACAGACGCCCTCGGTGGAAGTACTAGGGGATCTGTTTCATGGCACACGTTGGAGGAATCAGACCTTCAACATCTCCTATAAGGACCCCTGTGATGATGTCGGAATATTGGGGGAGGTTAGAGAGTCCTTCAAATATATTGCCACGAAACACCACCTATATGGAAGGAGCTTGTTTCCTGGCATAGGCAGGAGGAATGGCAGAAAGAAGCCTTAAAATTTCGTACACGATCACAGGGTCCTTAGTTAATTTTACGACGTATCGATCGAATAAATATTTATCTAGTTGGCAAATATGAATGTATTTAATCATAGTGATATCATAGTGATACCCAGTACTTAATTATTAATTACGTATTTGTCATCTTACATTACTGGATTCCCTAACTTACCCTCTTGGGAACTGGAATAACTCACACTATGAAGCTACACAAGATAAAAGACTGATGTGTAGTATTTGTATAGCTACTACAGTCGCCCACCACAATCCCTAGCCCACCTGAGTCGAAGCACGAGATCTGTGAAGCAGGCGGTTTCTAGACGACAGCCCACCCAAAGCCTCTATTCAGTGTCTATTGGTTTGAAAATGTGTGTGGCCTCATGATGGTTCGTGTGGGCTGTTGTCTACAAACCACCTACTGCTTCAGATCTCGGGCTTCGACTCAGGTGAGCTATATTGTGGTGTGAGACTGTTCAGGTGATGTGTGTCCGATGCCTACCGATAACATTCCAACAACATATAATTACTGTTTCCGTACACAACACATTTCGATGACTCGTTCTATATTTCAAATGGTTTCACAGATATTTTTGTGATCTTTTAGTTCAATGTCACACATCCTTTCAATTTCCTCACACTAGGTGAATAATAAAATTATTTATATATGAAATTAACATCAGTAGGTAATCATAACAAAACACGGGTATTTTTCCGAGGTTTATTATACAATATAAAGTGCGTATGTAAACGTTAGGTTACATGCTACAAAAGGTTAGGTGTTGGTTAAGGATAGTGAGTATGAAAAGTAGCTTATAGAACCATTACATAAACGGCCAATAATATAATCATAATACGTGATGCTTTTTACAGACTTCTCCAAAATTAAGGAACCCTGCCAGTAAATGTAGTCTAAAATTTGGAGATAAATGGGTCCTTCAAATATGGCCACGAAACACCACCTATACGGAAGGAGTGTTTCGAAGCATGATGGTCAGGAGGAATCAGCAGAAGCCTCCAATTTTCATACACGATCACACGGTCCTTATGCATAGTTTGGAGGAATCAAGACCCATTTTTACTTCGCCAATAATATACAATCCTACATAATAAGCACACTTTGTTTTGAACGTTATAGTAGGAATAATTTAGCCAGGAACGTATAATACTACCAGGTTTCCAAATCTGATGTATTAATTAAGGTTTTGTAATGTGACCTTAATTAAATGAATTAATCCGTTGCCTACATTTCCCAGTCTTCACAAAACTATTCTACATCTACTGCACACATACAAACATTGATTAACCTAGTTAATATAATTATAATTAGGAATAATGTAAACAAACATTTAAATAAACATTATATTAATATGACCTACACAAAGTAATATTTAAATAAACAAGACACTATATGTTAATACAACTGATAAACAATTTTTATAAATAAACAACACAGTTAACTTACATCCAATACATAACTCGAAGTACATCCAAATAAATTTAAGATAAATATAATTACGACATACCTAATCCCCTCAAAAATTATTAAGTATCCTTAACATTTATATATATATTCATAATTATTATAAGCACCATTATAGGCAAACGTATATACCATAATTATTATATAGCACCAAACAAACACAACTATAATCCTCGTCTAAGTCACTTGCTTTTAGGTCAAGTTCATTAATAATGTAAATGACAATAAACGAGTTTATACCCTTATATCACTGGCAACTGTAACATTACAAAAATGAACTTAATTAGATATTTTAGATACAGTATTTTTTTACTCTTCGAAGGATGATGCTACATTGAAACCACATAAATAATAATAATAATTTCGTTAATGCCTTATTTCTAATCATTGGTTACAGATGAAAAGTTACCCCTACTCACTCTTTTCTGCTTCACACACACACACTCACACACACACAATAGCAAGTCTCTGCAAAGTGATGCGGGGATGTAAAGTAAATATTTACCGCAAGTTAGATTAGTGGGTTATTGCTTCAACCAGCCGCACTTTAAAGTAAATCAGAAGCCATCTTACTGTCTTACAATATAGAAATTAACCTTATATTATACCAAAGGCCCATGATAGAGACAATACCTTCTTCTTAGGCATTCGTTGGGGCCTTTTAGGCTGTGCCCCGAAGGCGCTATGTGAGGTTGATTAGTTTTTTTATATTCTGTGTAGTTGTAGTGATTTTTGTAGACATGTTCTGGTGTTTTTTATATAGGGACAATCCCTCATTATTATCCGTGTCATGTTATTTACAAAATGTTATAGAACATAATTTTCATTATTTCGCTATTAAGATTCATTGCAGGTAATCCAATTCATAATTACACAAGATCACTTATATAGACTTTACGATATAGTCCTAAATGTTTAATTAATTAAGATGTTATATATCTTATTAGGTTACAGAGTACGTAATTATAATAATCGTCCATATTAATAACCCAATATTATTACGGTTTGTGATAATCCAATCTTACAAGTTACAAAGGACGATAAGGATAATCGTGATCGAGACCTCGAAAAGATTCGTGGATACTACAGTATATTATACTTAACCCATGTTGTTGTATGTATATTTTCATTATGCATAGGCCTAATTAGCCTACTTTATAAACCTATTTGTTCCTATTATGGCAAGATTATAACATTTCATTTCTATTTGCTTTCTATAATAGCATAACAACTACACATACAATGATTATGTATGCTATCTCTACATTATTACATTCTTTCGTAATCTTAATGAAACCTATTATGTCCAGTGTCAAATCATAAAAAGAAAAAGCTAACAAATTCCTCGGCATGGCAGTGAAATACAAATTCATCCCTCGAATTTTATAAAAGGATATTTAATTAATTGTATATTACCAAATGCATAAAATAATTACCTTAGCCACGTCAACCAATTTTCAAGTTTACACAACTCCTCAAAAACTATAATAATAATAATAATTAGATAAAATTTTCTGAATAATAAGTAACCTAAGAGAAACATTACCAACTTATTACCGCCATCACATCCAACCAATATCCGGCTAAATTATATTCTGCTCCGTTTCCGTTCACATTAATTAAAGCATATAACTACCAATAAGGTACCTCCAAACACTCACCTCACGACTCATATCTTGTTTCCTCGACGTTCAACAGACATTATTAGCAGTGGAGGTGAAAAAAATAAAAATAAAATAAAAATATCCAACTTATACACTCCCACACGTCCACATGCCGTCACTGTATTTCCTCATTTTCTTTATTTTCCTCCATTTTCCGTCCATCATCCTCCGGTCTAGAACTATATTTGCCTCACATAGATTCCTCGTTTTCTTCTACACCTCTCAAAACGGGTTGGAGGACGTAGGAAGCCTTATTAAATTAGCCAGAGGACGGAGGAAACTACACTAATAAAATAAACACGTGGATAAATTGAACTCGTATGGTCCATCTCGAATTTATGACTACCTAATATTTCTTTCACTATCCTGTTTCTATTATTATTTTTACCCTTTTCGATAGCACCATTCACTATAAAGTTATTTAATATATAAATAATGTGTAATAATATACTTCAAATAATATTATGTTAGGTACTTTTATAATTACCAAAAGAATGGAGATAGGATAAAGATTGAGGAATGTGCAAGGAGATTGAGATGAGGGACAGCAAGCATGAATAAATGTAAGATTAGAATTAGGACAGCTGAAGAATAAAGAGAGCAAAGTCAGGACCGAATAGGCACCAAAACGTCTATATTATTTGGTTACTCGATCTCCAGTCTAAAATAACCAAGAGATAAGTGAAAAGTAACCCACCCTCGTTTATGAAGACCACAATATGGCGGATATTCAAACTTGTAAATGTATAATATTATGGCTTTCAAAGGGCAGTGTAGGCAAAAATAAAAAAAAATCCTACTTCTAGCTCGCTACCCTATCCTGTCCTGTTTTTAGTCAGTACAGATTCAGTAACTTAGTCAATATTTCAACTTCGTACATTAAAACTTTACCAATACCAACATCACTAAGTATAGCAGCCTTAGCAGGTGGTTGATACATTTTAACTAGCGACTCAATTTCGTTCTTGTTTGTGATACATTTGCAACCATTAACACTTGTTTTTTTTACCAAACTTTTGAAACTACCAAACACAAATAAGACTGCAAAGACGAAACACCATCCGATTCATCAATGACGCTACCAGATAGTAATCCAGGCTATAGGGTTACCAATACCAGCCTACACGTCCGGCTCCACAGGAATGCTGGGTCTGGTGACATCTAAGGATACATATTGTCGCAGATCTGGTGGCAGCTGTCTGTACACGGACTCCGGAACTTCATCTGAGAGGAAGATACAGAAACATATACAACAAACATCATAATTAAACAACAGAAAATGGGTGGTAGGAGTTAAACAAATACAGTATAAACATTACTACAGTAATTATATAATGCATAACACAGTACAACAGGATATCAAGACACAGCAAAGATACAAACAATACAATATATAAAAAAATATATATACAGATTGGAAGACAGACCAATTAATTTAACATTAGCATGAAAATGAAAAAGACATAAGAACTCACCATTACAACGGTAGACAAGATCAGACCAGATGATCATTTCCTGAGAGAAGCAGAACACGCCCAGCCTACCACCCTTCAGTTCATTGTCGTATATATTGCCAGAGTCGGCCACCATGTTCTTGCCCTCGAAGATACGCAGACGGATGAGTCCAATGTTGGGTCTGTGCAGCAGGATCCAGCGGTAGGCCGTGCGTTCCTTCCAGCCAACGTTACGGGGATCCTTCCACAGTAACCTCACCTACAAGAGTGAAAGAAAGAGTTGTTGGGTTAGTATGTGTGTGTGTGTTCTTACCTCTTTGTATCTTTAGGCTACAGGATTGAGTCAACTCGTATTGTTTCTGTCTCCTACAACTGAGGTTCCAGGCCAACTATACAACACATGGTGGCCCCATCAGTAGCCCCATTTAAGTCATAAGCATCCCAAGTAGCCCATAAGTACTGTACCCCTAAATAGCCTTACCTGGTCCTCAGTATTCCCAGTGTGCCAGAGAGCATTACGCATCATCTGCCCGGGGCCTGTGGAACTCTGTACCAACTTGAGTTGTATACCAGGCTCTGCCACAGCACGGAAGGGGGTGGCCTGCCAGTATGTCTGTGTGTTCTTTTTCCACATTACTGTGTAGAAGTGTGCATTGTCCTGATAACTGCAATGAAAAGTTTGGGAAAAAAAAAAAAGTTACATTAACTATGGGTGAAAGGATAAACTAAACTAGTTATAGAAGTATGGGTTTAAAGGACATTTTACTTGAAATTACTCTAAGTTCAAATAAAGAAAAATCTATAACTGTTAGGAGAAAATACGAGCAATTACCAGAATCCAGTAATTGTATGGGACATAATGACAAAACAAAGAGAATTATCATAAGCATGGGAGAGAGAAAATAAAAGAATGGCTGCAAGTCTTTCATGGCAACTGTGGGAAACATTATATAAATAAACAAGATGATTCACCTGAATATGAAGCCAACATAGTCATCATCGATCTCAGTTTCGACGAAGAATGTTCCCTCAAAGTCAACACCGCCAAACTTCTGGTAACCTGGGGATTGATGGTGAGATTATTTGATTGGTAATGACAGAGGGAACAACTTGGATTATATTTTCACCCCTTGAAGAAAGTGATGGGGTACTTGATGATGATGATGGTACTGGTAATGTAGATAGATGAAGTTGAGAGAGAAGACAGACTGTACTGTACATGGGCAGCAAATTGGATAATGAAAAACTTAAAAAAAAAAAAAAAAATGAAAAGAAAAGGAAGCAAAGAGGGAAAAGTAGGCCAAGAAATATTGAATGACAATAATACTACCATCAAAACTTAATATACATATAACGGATAAGGATAAGAATTATAACAACAACAAAACGCACCAACAGCCAGCCCAGGGTCGGAGTTCATGGTCTGGACAATCTCGGCGCCCTTGTTGGAGATGACCCAGTTGGGATCTATCTGGGAGTCACCCTCGGGATCCAGCACTACTGTCTGGTATGTCCTGTAGGGGCGTGGATAAAGTGAGTGAGTGAGTGAGTGAGTGAGTGAGTGAGTGAGTGGGTGAGTGAGTGGGTGGGTGTACAATGGGTGGTTAAGTGAGGGGGTATAATGGTATGGGTGGGATGAGTGAGTAGGTACAGTATAGAGGTATGGGCAGGATGAGTGAGTGAGTATACTGTACTGGTATGGGTGAAGTGAGTGGGTAGGTGGGTGAGTGTGTTCAAATGAGTAGATGTATGGGTAAGGATGAAGTGGGTGAATAGAAATAAGGGTGTGGGTGGCGTGAGTGAATAGGTAGAGTTAAGGGTGTGGACGACTTGAGTGGAAATAAGGCTGTAAATGAATGTATGGGTAGAACAAGTGGGTCGGTAGTGCAAAAAACTGAATAGAAAGAAAGAAGACTGCATTTGGTATGGAAGGAAGACCCGGAATGCATATAATAATAATTAATCCATCCATTAATGTACAGTAGGCCCTTAATTAATATAAGATGAATGAATTTAGCACTATCCTTTTAATATTCTTAGTAAATCACTTCATCTGTATGGTAATGAATAAACAGAAGTCTGGGAAAACAAACATTCAGTGGTCTTCAATGAGTGCCTGAGTGAAAAATGAAGTGGTGGATACAAGTATTTATGCATTGTACGAGTGTATCGAGGATCTACTACACGTTTACATCCATCAATCCATCCGTCATTCTTTCTCACCTGAAGTCAGTGGCATGGATCTTGGAATTATTGGGGCAGTTATCAGTGTAGTCGAGGAAACCATCATTATCGTGATCATCGAGGCACGCATCACCGACGCCGTTCCCGTTAGAGTCGCGCTGGTCGGGGTTGTACACGAGGTCACAGTTGTCGTAGATGTCGGGAATACCGTCATTGTCGTCGTCATCGTCGCAGGCATCTCCCATACCTTTAAAAATCATGGGTAAATTGAAATACAAAATGAAACCTACATGACAATAAGTTACCCAATACTCACAACACTATGAGGAACAGAAGTAAATCTTAAACTTTTACAAATCATGAATGAACTGAATTACTGTACTGTACATTAAGTTAGAAGAAATCACAGAGAATAAAGTATCTTTGTGAAGACTCTGAGTGAGTACAGAACATGAACTTAGAGAAGGTAAGTTAATGAAAAGAGCAATGACAGAATGTAAGCCACAAACTACAAACATAGAAATATTACAGTGAAAAGGACAGCGGTGATTGGAGCCTTACCGTCATCGTCAGCATCATGCTGGTCAGGGTTCACATCATCGGGGCAGTTGTCAACGTCATCTTGCTCTCCGTCCCTGTATAGGAAGAAGTACAGTAAAACCACGTAAGTCAAATTATAAGTCATAATAGAAAAACAATAATAAAATTAAAATAAATAAATAAATAAATATAAAAACAACAAAAAATACATACATTTTTGCAATTAATTTATAAGATTAATTTACATAACTTCAATAAATATACTGTACCTGTCTCTATCATCGTTGTTATCACAGGCATCTCCGAGCAGATCCTTGTCACTGTTGTACTGGTCGGGATTGTACACTTTGGGACAGTTATCACAAGCATCACCCAGCCCATCTCGGTCTGTGTCCAGTTGGTCAGGGTTGGGGGTGCGTGGGCAGTTGTCCTTGTGGTTTATCACACCTGGAGGGGACAAATGGAAGAATGACAGCCTACAAACCTCAAAACCTTTCTTCTACAAATATTTGAATAATGGTGGAATGAGTGGGAGGATAGATAAGTTGATCATTATATTTCTTCACTTTTTTTATTTACCTGCTTTCCTGACTGTCTTCCCTTTCTTCATCTGTCTTCCACACTCTCCCTCTCCTACTTCCTCCCTTCTCTTCGTCTCTCTCTCCTCCGCACTCTCCCTTTCTACTTCCTCCCGTCTTTCCCCCACTTCACCTCTCCCTTCTCCACACTCTCCCTTTCCCACTTTCTCCAAGCTTTTCCTCTATTTATCTCTCTGTTCTCCACACTCACCCTCCCATATTTCCTCCCTTCTTTCCTTTGTCCCCTTTCTTCCTTCCTTTCCTTTCCCTGTCAGCTATACATACTCTTCTACTCTTTTCTCTCTCTCATCCTTCTTCCCTCCCTTTATCCACCCCAATATTCTTGCCCTATATCTTCCTTTCCAGCGAATTGCCGTTCTCTCTTTACTACCTTCTCTACCTTTCTCTCCCACTTCTCTTCCTTCCTCCCTCACTTTTCTACCTTCCTCCCCCATTTCTCTACCTTCCTCCCTCACTTTTCTACCTTCCTTTCCCACTTCACTACCTTCTTCTCTCACTACACACTCACCATCATCATCAATATCAGGGTCACAGGCATCACCCATTCCGTCCTTATCCGTGTCCTCCTGGTCCAAGTTGGGTATAGTGGGGCAATTGTCACAGGCGTCTCCTTGCTTGTCCGGGCCGTCAGGATCTGTGTCGCTCTGGTCACGGTTTGCCACCAGAGGGCAGTTATCCTGAAATAAATGAATACAAAAAATAGCAAACATGTAAAGTTAGATAAAACCTAATGGATGAGTATTTAATAACAAAACTGCAGGACAACGGTAGTGCATTTTCATTTTGTCCAGGAGAAAATGCACCAATTCTCTTCCAAATAATATGACTTTTGCTAAATGTTTTCTATGCATTCCAGTGTATACTAGTCGGAGATAAGTACCTGGTTGTGTAAATTGTTGGTGTTATTTCTCTTGGATTGAACTACAATTCACCAAGGCCAAAAAATCAAGTGAGGTATCTGGTACATTTTCACAACATAAACTTGAGTATACTGGAAGGGATATTATAATTATTGGAACAAACACATCAATCTATCATTATCACCAACTCACGGGACTATTAGGAATATCGTCATTATCAGCATCATCATCGCAGGCATCACCAATGAGGTCACCATCTGTGTCCTCCTGACCAGAGTTTGGAGTGGAGACGCAGTTGTCTTTCCTACAGCGACGGTCAGCACACCCAAGGTCACGATCAGGCCAACCATCCAGGTCCATGTCAGGCCCACAGATGATGCCGTCACCAGCAAACCCAACATTACACTGAAACGTCAATGTTACTCGTCAATCACTTTAGTTCATTCCATTGTTTGTATATATGCAAGAATATCTGTGGTGTTGACAATGGCTCTCTTTTCTGTCAATGAAGGCATCGTACAGGTACCTTGCCATCGTCAACACCACAAATGTCATTAAATATGGCCCACTGTTACAAAGTTGTTACTGTATTATCACACCACAAGGGTAACAGTAAATTGAGATAACATATAAGTAAAAGAAGACAAACAACTTGGAGATAACCCTGAACCAAACTTAAGTTGTATACATGAAAAGTGTTAAAAGAACTAAAGTAAATAAGTATATGTAGAGACAACTAATGCTAGTGAAAAAGAAACAAAATCAATTACAGTACCTTGCAGACTTTAGTTAAAATAAGTACTAGTAAATTAATTAATACCAAAATACATATACAGTACAGTATATCTAGAGACATGCATATAGACATTAAAAATAAATCAATAACCTTGCATATATATGAGCCACGACCAAATGGCTTGACACAGTAGGCGTTCTCATGACACTGAAGACCATCTGGGCAGAGTCCCGGTCTGTTGTGGCAGCCGACTGTCTGGTTGCCTGTGAACCCTGCCAGGCACTCCCCACACTGGTATGACCCCTGTAACCGGACATAATGGTCGTGATATCTGCTGATGCTGTTATTTATTACATATGGGCTTTATTAATAACATTGTATTGTAGATATTTCCCCCCCTCCATCTTTACCTTCTGTACATCACCAAATCCCATCTCCATCTACACATACTGTATCTCTATCATGTAGCTTCATCCACATATGTACCCTGAACTAACCTCCACCCACAAACAAACAACAATTATATCCACCAACACATGTCCACATACCCAGAACCAACCACCACCCAGACACCCCCAATACCTATCCCCATCCACACACTACCAACACTTATATCCACCCACACACATCCAATATTCATCCACACTCACACACTTTCACCACCTTCTCCTCCTTCAGACTCACATCAGTATTGTAGCACCGTGAGTTGTGTACACATCCACCGTTGTTACCGTCCTCACACTCGTTGATATCATAACACCTCTGTCGGTTCTGTCGGGCAAAATCGAGACCTATTCCCTGCAGGCCATTGGATCCCGTGAAACCTGAGGGACACGGGTCACAGCGGAACCCAGGCGACATGTTGGTGCAGCGAACACGGACGTCACACGGCCTGGCCAGGTCACACTGTGGGGGTTACACCAGGGCATGTTATGAGAATCTTTATGCACTTGATCAAGAGACATTACGGCACAAACCCAGGCTCAAGATACTGTATAATAAAAAACAAATTAATAAGATCAGAAGTTGAGATAGGCATCCAAATCAAAATGTGTAGAAAAATAGATCCAGAACGGACATAGTAACTGTGTCTCCCTGTTTTCCCTATCTCTTATTCATTGTCTGTTGGTCTGCCTGCTTTTCTGTCTGTTTCTTTCTCTATCAGTCTACATCTGTCTGTCTCTCTGACTATGTTTGTCTGTCTGTTTGTTTCATTGCCTATCTGTTTCTGTCTCTTCTTTTGTCTGTCTCACCTCGTCCAGATCAACACATATGGATCCATTGCCAGTGAGGCCAGGGGCACATGGACCGCATCGGTAGTAAGGCTCCATGTTGGTGTTGCCGCATGCCACCCCGGGGAAGCAGGGGTTCGGGGAACAGGCGTCCATGATGTTGCAGGTGTGGCCATCTCCAGTCTGGCCAGAGGGACATGGCCCGCAGCGGTACCCATCAGACACGTCGTAGCACCTCACGCCTGCAGGAGGAGGGGAGGACCAAGGGCGTGGGTGGGATGTGGGCGGATTTTGGAGTAAGGTAGGTGGAGTGTAGAAAAGGGTGTGTGGGTGGGATAAAGGTGGATAAAGGTTATGTGGATGGCAGAGAGTGACTGATCAAGTGTATGTGTATATGTGTGACAGAAATAAACAGTAGCAGCAAGTGCACCGTAAAACAGTATTCACTGGAGCACTGACTCAAGTCACATGTAAGGGGGTGACTGAGTATTGCTGGGCCAGGCTGTCTCACACTGGGATCAAAGTTGGCTCATCAACTATATTCCATTTATTATCTTTTTAACTTGGTGCACATGTACTGGCTCTCTCATTTAATTTCTTGGCTTTTTTTTGGACATTGCAATGCACCGCAAATGTGTACCTAAGGTCATATTACTTAGAAGGGAATCACTACATTTTTACCAAGGTAAAAATCATGGAGTACAGTACTAGTGAGCTGATACAGGTTGGATCCCCAGACAAAGCTCTCAAAACCAGCCACAATGGTGAGGCCAGTTGCCAGTTGCTTTCTAAATGTACGGCTGGTGTGGTGATGTGGCAGTGATGGTAGTGTGGTTGTGGTCAGCAGGTGGAGTAGGTTGGAGATGATGGTGATTGTGTTGTGTAGCAATGTTGCAGCATCAATATAAAGTGCCATTTGGTTTTGCTGTGGTAGGTATGGTGGAGGAAATGGAGTGGGTTGACAGTGTGATTGATAGAGATGATGGTGTTGTCGGAAAGTGAGAGATGCAGATGTATCAAGAGCTGAAAAACAAAAGCTGTAAAACATGACACAGACCAATACAATATATTTATGGTCTGAACAGTGGCCTTCAGGTGTATTGCTCCCCTTCCCTTGCTCATGTACCATGGATTAAAAAATGAATTTGAAGTTGCATAAAAATATTCCAAAATATGTAGCACAGAAGGATGGAAAATATACCTAAAGCCCACATTGCACCATTGGCTGTAGACAATGTACAAGCCACAGACACAAACATACAGCAAACCATAATGTAATGATTATATTAACTGGCGTATGCTGTGAAAGTTAATATTATTATCATGCATGAACAAACATGGTAAGTACTGTCCTGTATTTATAAACTAATTTTACAAACACCTTAATATTATACAGCTACATTACAAAATTTTAGAAGTATTCTGGCTACCCTTTTTACCCTTTTTCCCCTTCTTGGATTATAATCTAATGTATAAATGGGTAAGGTATTGTTAGGTTACTTGTAGGCCACTGAGTCCACCAAAATGTGGCTCAAAATAGACTACCAATTGCATACTGAGATGGTCTGTTTTCAGGCAAAGGCTATAGGAATCAGTAACCTGTAATTCCCTGATAATTTAAACATAATACTGTACAGACATAAACGTGTGTGTGTATGATACTCACTAAAGTGCCATGAGCAGTTATAACTTGCCCAAGTCAGGTAAGTTATTTCCTAGTCTCTGAGCTATGTATAATAAGCTGTGTTAGGCTAGGGTATATTGTATTATTTCATGAACACAATAATACTGAAGGACACAATTAAGAAATGTTCAAAGGATAATTGTTATGAAGAATAGTTGTGTGCTAAGAGAACGTTTACAGTAAGTATGAATGCTAACACATTTATGGTGGTATTTAAAATATACCAATGTATTGTTCTGCTATACTATACTGGCCAACTTCAAAACTTCAGCAGGATCAATACCAACCAATCCAGCACAGTATTATATGGCTGGAAATTTTCTGCCATTTTTTCCATCTTGAAATAAAAGGCCTATGAATCGGATGCATCACACATACAGGCATTAAACAGTCATATACATTCACCATATGACAATACAAAGAAACAAAGATATATTGTGTCTGATGTAAATGGCAATGCATTAAACTCCTCAGTTGTACTGCAGTTACAATATACTCTGGATTATACTTGACAACTTAATTTGTTATTGTAAATCCTCACATATTCCAGGTATTAATATTATCATTCTCATAATTTTCAGTCAGTGAAGGGAGATGCAGGACTGTATCTTTACTTCAGTTACTGTACTTTGATACTTTGATATTATTTATACTGTACCACCATTAGTGTTGCAAGCATTATGTGTGTGTGTGTGTGTTACTAAGGGTGTCTACAGCAGCGATGGTTGGGTGGAGGGAAGAGTGGTGGGGCAGTGGGTGGGAAGGGGTTAAAGAGGAGGGGGCTTCTCAAATGTTGTGAGACGTTCCTTGCCACAAATATGACCACGTGAGCTGCCATCACAACACGACACCCAGGCCGGCAAGCAGGCACACAACCCAGGATGGAGGGAGCATTATATCAGACTGAGATTATCTGTATGTAGAAATACTATCACTACATATTACAGTACTGTACAGTATATGAAAGGGAAAAGTTCCCATGCTGTTGTGTTATAGCTTCTCTGGTTAACATAATACAAGCTCCATTATTAATTATTTTTACTATATAATTGTACTGTACACATAAGCATAGTGGATAATGTGTAATCAATATTGTTAAATAATGTTATGTCTTTACAGCATGTATTCTTTTGTGAATGAAGAGTTGGTAATTTTAATTATTGAAATTCAGAGACTATTGATTTTTCTACCAATCTGTATCATTGATGTGTCCCAGGTACAGTACCTGACTACAGAACATTCTTATTACCGGATGAAAGGGGTTAACCAATAAAATTTCTGAATACTTACCTTTCCTTTACGAGATTTAGTGGCAAGGATCCCAAATGTTGGTACTTGTACTAAAGAAGTAAAATTAATAACAATACTGTACTATTATTCATCATCATCATCAATACCCAATTTCCCCTTTAGCAAGGGATGGGGAGGCTATAGCACCGGTACAGGACTACTACTACTATTACTTACAATAATACAGTAATAATAATAATAATAAAAGCTTAATATCAAGACTGACCTTGTGCACAGGGTCGGTCAGCACAGGTTGTCCCTGGCATACAGTTTCTGCCATCACCAACCATGTTGCGGGGACAGGGTCCACACCGCGCACCCTCAGGACCCCTACGGCACTCCACGCCAGGATAGCAAGGGTTGGGTTGGCACGGGTCCATGTCTGTTCACGTCCAGTAGGAGGTAATTTTCCTATTACAGTAGTTCTTTTTCATAGATCTCTTTTGAAACTTCAATAATTTGAAAATTATATAAATGTATGTACCAATTAAGAAACAAGTAAACCATTTTTATGTACAGGTACACGTTTGGGTGTTTATGTTAACTGCAGCTCCTATATTTATACACTGAGCATTAAGCTGAACATTTCTGAACGATGCCAAGACTAGCATTTTAATGTTTGTCTGTCCATCTAGAAGCTGCATTTGGGTTCATGCAACATCACCTTAAGGAGTACTTCAGTTCTAATTTTCTACGGTATATATTTATCAAGTTTCCTTTTGAGTCAGAAAGCATCAACAAATCTGCCCTAATCAACAAGTTCTCCATCTTAGCAATGAGTAATAATAAGCAAAATATACGTCATTTGGTGGCCGTATGATTAGCTACCGGACATGCTTTTAAGGGATGATCATTGTCCTATGTCAGTAAACCACACTAGATTACTGGCTTCCTGTTAGCTGCAGGCACATGAAGCTATTGTTCTTCATTTGGACATACAATATGTAGACAGTTTTTAAATCCCAAATAGTTTTGTTGAACTTTAAAGAGATATTTACAGTGACCACTATCTTGACAAGTTTGACTTAACCAAACAGCTGCAAACACTCCTGGGATTCTGAACCAATTGAATAAATCTCTGTATCATTTGACCCGATGTTAACCTTTGTTGTGGCAAGAAACAGGTGTCTGCAACTTTACTATTGAATGCATTAATTTGTTACCTTGGCACTTGCTTCTTTTGATGCTTAAAATTTGCTCAATAACTTACTTTGTTGAGTGCTACATTCTAGACACTTATAGCCAAAGAGGAAATGCCAAGATGACAAATTTGCACAGCCAACAGTAAAATAATAGATGGCATGCTATGAGGATGTTGAACAAAAACAAGATACTGCGTTTGTTAACTTTTACTTGGTTCAAAACATCCTACATAGCATCACAATCACTAAGTTAAGAGGCAAGTACAAGGCATTACAAATAGGTAGTATAAGGTACAGTACACTGCTGCCCTGTACATACACTATACACATTTGTACAAGCACAACAAACATGTCACTGTTGTGACTTGAGAAGGAAATGCATCTGAAGCCAATATGATGGAAGCTTCAGAGGCATTGAACAAAGCAAAAAGCGATAAAAGTGAAGCCTATCCGAGGTTTGCAATATCATACTGTATTTTCTTATAACTATTTCAGCCCTTGGTAAATGTTTGAGATACAGCAGAATGTAAACAAGAAGTTTTATTCAGTTGTTGCCCAGACTTCCACCACATGCAAGTTGCAAGTCACTATATACGGTAGTATACTGTATATTTCATGGCAAAAACGTACCAGTTTCCTTCTGATGGCTAAAACTGTAAAACTAATTAATGTTTTGTATGCCTTCTAAAACTTATATGCTGTATAGTTAATTAGCTAACTGTGTAAACATACTACAATGGTGGTGTCAGTGTCTGACAACTACCAAAAAACACCTAAAATAACTACAGTAATATAATAAATCAGGCAATGCAAAGCTAGTCATAAAATACAATATTCAAGTCACCGAAGCAAGCATTCTTGGTTCTGAAAGAAATCTCAGCTCTGTTATACTACACTCTGTCTACACTAACTTTGCCCAAGTCTCTATTTGATTTTTCTATCAACTATGAATGAAACTCTATTAACCAATCAGCTAGAAGGGATTGGTTTACTGGCAAAGTCAGCATTGACAACAGATCATTACAATAGAGTATGTAACAGGCCTCAATATCAATGTCTTATTAAATTAATCAACTTTAAACCTCATTTGCAAGATATTAAATTTAAATTTAACATATTTGTTTACAATAAGCATCAAAACAATGATATAGGCGACTACTGACCATCTAAAACTAGTACTGTAATAATATTGTAAACACACTGACTATGAGCATTTACTAATATATACCTGTAATGCAATATGGTGTATCACTGTAGTAAGAGATCAAAATGCTCTATATATTAGCTGTATCTACTGTATTGTCCACAAAGAGATCAAACAATAACATTCTATTTTAAGCGATACTGTATCTCACTAAGAAATGCCCTAAGTTCATTACGTATATCCATTTACTGTCTTGCCAAATTCCAGAATCCAAAGAAAATTAGAGGTACAAGAAATCTGGTTGTGTCATGATAAGCAAGAGTGAAGAATAGGAAAGAACGAGCACCAAAACTATTTAACAGAATGGAGAGCAGATTAAAGAAAGGAAACATGAAGATGGGAACTAATAAAACAAATAAATTAACTGAGGTAGAACAGAAGAGAGATGTAAAAGCCATGACATGCTGCTTCAACATGAGAGCTTGGTGGACTAGGGTATGGGTTGGCAAACTGGAGATTCGTGGTTCCTTCAAACTGTGGCACAAAACAAGCAATCAATGTATGTGAGGTTTCTTGTCACAGGTTACAGGAAACAGTGACCTCCATTTTGTCAACAATATCTTAGATTGGAAAGGAATGGTAGAGAAGTCAAAGAGATGTAGTTGTATTGTTATCTAAAAATATAAACTATAAGAGTTCAGATAAAAGAATACTGCATTTAAACTGTGGTAGAATAGTCTCTATACAATACGGTATAAGCGATGCAATTCTGAAATAAGAGTTCAGTATACAGTCAAGTGCAAACAGAGAGAGAGAGACAAAGGAAGGGGGTTCTGGTGCATGGGTGCCAGTTTACTTGTATTTCTACAATCAATGTTGAAAACTTGCTGATGTTTGTAAGTCCTTTTTGGAATAATAGAACTGACAGTGATACTTCAAGGGCATGAAAACCACCACTGAACAATTTTCTTATTCTCCTCAAAATGTTCATACAAACACAGGAAAGAAATCACCACTGACTGTACAAAAACATCATAAATGACATCAATATTGTGGTTCAAATAAACAGTAGCTTAGCGTCCAGGGATGTGCCTACCGGGTTTGCAGGCATCACAGTTGAGAAGGGCATCACGGAGAAGGCTCGTCTCTTCCCTCTGCAAAAGAATCATATCATCAGCAAAATAAGTCTGCAAAAGAATATCATCAGCAAACTTACACATGTTACATACCGGAGAAAACAGCACTCTCTAACTAAACATTTGGGGTATAAATTGTAAACTTGATAGAGGTACAGTATGAATACTAATAATACAGTATATTAAAACATTTGAAACTATAAATCGACAATTAACCACATACAGTACTGATGCAGGAATAACAATGTTTTTCATCAGAAGGGTTGGTACACTTTTTACCTCACATAATATCATCAAAGAGAATATGGGTGGTACAGTATCATTAAATTTACTCTTTGACAAAAAGATGTTTAGTCGCTAAAGTCGCATTGCAAATTAATGGGAACTGAGTGATGAAGAGAACTGTTACTCGAAGAAAAAGTTTAATAATACGACCCTATGATCCTTGGAGTCCATAATACACTAACCTGTGTCTGGATCTCAATATGAAGTTCCTTGATGGTCTCAATGAGTTCTGAGATTGTGTTGACCAACTTGGCGCCTGAGGAATGAGGAGAAATGTATCACATACTGTACAAGTAACATTAAACATAAAGTGTTAATAATGGTGTGCAAAAGAAACGGATAAACAAAGTGAATTATAAGACCACTTACTGCATTGGTCGTCATGGAGAACTGGAATGTCACCTGCAAAAGAAAAAGAGGAGTTTGTGTTAATACTGTAATGCTTTTAGGAATTTTAATACTGTATATACTTTGCTCAAAAACTAAATTACAATATCCTCATTCTAATTTCTCTGCTTCCTACAAAATATATATACAGCAATAATTTACATTAAAAAAAAAGCATGAAAATTACAGTACAGTAACTACAAATTTTACCGGGTCACATAAACCCATTGCTGATACTGTAAAATTTTGTCAAGTCCTGGCAGAGAGTGAATTTGGCTATCTGTCCACACTATCAAAATAAACTGTAGATAATATATTATATACTGTACTAGATAACCATAAGCATGCTATCACTGTGCAACTTTTTGTATTACACATGCTGGCTGGACAGCACAAATGAATGAGGGAATTTGTTACCTTTGGCTTCAGACAACTTACAGATAAGCAGTAGCAAAATGTTGTAAATAGATGCTCCATATTCTGTACAGTTTTCTACTTAAACTACAAATTTATTTTTTACTCATACTGGTAGCAACATGGTCAAGGACAAATAGTTCATGCTATCAATCATTCATGCCACAACATACAGTATACAGGTATATATATATAAAAGGAGTTAGTACATACAATCACATAATTGTTGCATACAATATTACATACACTGGAAGCCATTGCCATTTACTTTTCACTTGGATATTACAGTATTTTTAGCAGTTTTCTTTGGCCGGCAGTGTGAATTTAGTTTGAAAGACAAATATTATTTTTTTGTTTAGCAAATACAAATGCTGAGTGATTATTATTGTGTACATATTGTATAAATTATTATACAAAAACTTTCTACTACAGTATAATATTTCTTAAAATAGAAAATTTACACTATCGACCATGAAAATAATACACACTGACAACCATGCTTCATTTCCTCATTATCCTACAAAATTACATACAGCTGTGAAATGTTTCCCTTTTCATTTATCAATACAATACAATATTATACATTATATTATAGATTCAAGACCATAGGGTGGCTGGGAGGATTCAGAAATTACCATGCAGATAGAATCATTATCTGCAATGTCAAGGTGACTGTGTGCAATGGCAGGCAGGATACATGACAGGCAAAAACTTTGGTGTAGAGTCCAACTAAAGAAATCATTTGTCTCCACTGTGTCCTCTTCATACCACAACAACTTGGATTTGATAATCATAGCTGTCACAGTGCACAAAAATTGTGACAAACAATATGCATTACTAATGGCCTTTTTCAGATTCTGGAGCCTATGCATATTGGTAGTGATGTATGGACTGGCATGTGAAGCAAACTGATTTTAACAGTTGTATAACCCGTACTATCATACACAAAACTTCGGTGTCCTTTCCTGTTTCCTTCTCTATGCATAGACTTGTTATCAGTTCCATGCTTTTGGTTCACAAGTGAAGGGAATCGGATATTTGTGTTTGATAGTACAGTGTACTCTGTAAAGTTGAGGACAAAGTATGACACGTGCAAGGGCGGACAGTGTGTGGAACCCATGTGTTGGTTCCTCACACGTGCCGCCTTACCTGTGTGCCTGAGGGAGACGGGATGGGAGACAGGGCGGGTGTAGGGACGTGGGATGGGATGAGTGAAGGTGGGGCAGGGTTGGCCGAACCGACGGTTCTGACACCCGGCAGCTGTAGGCCAGGCAGAGGGAGAGGGAGGAGGGAGCTAGGAAGGGGTCTCTAGGGTCCCTTAGAAACCTTGGAGATAATGAGAATTCATTACTCCTGCCATTTTGGTGCCTATACTGTAAACTCTACCACTTCTAACAGTGTTATGTAGTTGTACTTGTAATACAGCATACAGTAGTATAGGTTTCAATGTCCTTGGTCAAGGTGTGCTTTTGTTCATATAAGATCTTTTTACACATGTCACTACAGTATGGTATGCTGTCAGCATTGTAGGATTGTGCAGAGAAAATTCCCAAAATGGCAGAAAGTAACCAATCTCTTTTCTTCAGGGTGTCTGACTTCCCTGTACTATCACTGAACCATCTTCCCCTCCCTGCCCTGCCCTGCCCCACCGCTCCAGCTTCACCACCGCTCTACAGTTACTCAAGAAGTAAACAAGTAACCAATTTGATTGTAAGTATATAGCAATAGTGTAAAGTCCTGTTGAGTATTGTCAGGGTTGCACTACTGTACTTCAAAGGCAGGTGAGTACTCCTCTACACTACTTTGAAATACTGTATAGGGCAACTTGTTGAATAGCTGTGTGCCATTTCTAATAAGAGAACAGAACACAGTACTGAGTGAAAGAAGCCAATTACAGATACCCAAGGTGATCATAATGAGTTAGACTGCATGTGGTGGTCTGCACGAAGCGGAGGGAGAGAGCAGGGAGGCAGGAGGAGGAGACAGGGAGATAGACATACATACTGTACACTATTGTACAGTTGTTGTCAATAGTTTTTACCCATTTAATTGAAGCTGTTTCAAACCAAATCAGAATGAGATCAATACAGCTAAACTATCAATTACTCTTTTCCTAGAGATGGGGTGTTGTCAGCTCAATGCAAAGGGTAAATTTAACTCCATCTTCAGTAGCATTAAGAAAAAAAAGGTACCAAAATATCATGGACAACAGCATCACCAACTTCATTCCTTATGATCCAAATTTGAAGACTGGGTAAGAACTACTGACTGGCGGTAACGTTATATAGAACTGTGGAGACACCAGAGTCAGCATTTGTAAACATTAGAGGTCTTGTGATGTTGCTGGCAAATGGGAGCTTTCAAATTTCTCCAAACTGTGACCGGAAGCAGGTCATCTCGGTGTCCAGATATCACAAGATGTCGGAAAAGGTGTTTGTGTCCGGACTGTATACAGATGCATGGATAATTAGGCCTACGTGGTACATTGTTTTTGGGCTGATTGTAAATATCCACAGGCAATATCATAAAGACTACTTATCACAGGTAGAAACTCAGCACTGACAGGAAATGGGTTAGCAGTAACACAATCAACAAATCACATACAAGAAAGATACCTCCAATTTTGACTTTAGACATTAAATAAACACGCAAGTATCCACAAAACGCACACGCATACACATACACACACACACGAGGGGTGAAAACAACCTCCATCTTACCTCTCCTGTAAGTATAGACTTCATTGCCCTGAGATGGAGCCTGTGCCTGGACTTGTGATGGGTTGGAGAGGTCATCAGTACATCCAAGCTTGTCCTTTAGGTCCAGTAGACTTACACCCCAGTCCACACTCACATCCACATGGCGGTCACGATACTGAGGTGGATAGGTGTGTTTATTACCAAGTTAAAAGTCTGTATCAGCATAATATGATTTCCAGTTATGGACTTATTAATTATGAATGTTGTTGTGATGATTGGAAGGAGTTATTATCTTCCTTGGGCCTTTTGCAACACAACCAATAAGTTATAAACATTCAAATTTACTCATGAAAAATTTCTATGTCCTACTGCCTCTGAATAAAGAAACCTAATAGGAAAGTCCTCTTCTCCACTGTCCACTACCAGTATAAACAAAAGAATACAGAAGTGTGTTTGAGTTTGGCCTACCACTTGGTGTACAGTTACAGTATTAGGTCATCACTCAAGCACACTGGCTCTGGCTTACAAATCAAAATGCCAATGCATTATCTTTTTACCCTTACCTTTGACATCCTGTTGTTTGAGTTTGTTTGCAGAGAAAACAATGTATCTTAATGAGTCAAGGTTGTTTAAACATATTACATCCAAGTTGTTTGTTTAATCATAATAACACGTTAGTTTCATACGCTAATTGGTACTATATAAACACCCAGTCTATACAGCTACGTACTTTTATAGGTTACAACATAATGTACTGTTCTGTATGTGCTTAGCTTTTTTTTTTTCATACAACCTTAAGGATACATTGATTAGGGTTATTTTACGGCTTACACTTCCTAAATAAGACTGGTACCCTGGAGCCGTGAACTAATGTAAGATTTAGTTGTAAATTTACATTTCTATTAATAAATATGTAGTATAAGGTTTTGTTTACAGTCACGAGAATGCAAAGGTTACCTCACCTTATTCATTAATTATTCAAAACCAATATTACTGGACTCCAAACAGGCAAAAGGCAGGAAGAAAAATAACATATAGAAGATATCTACTAGAGAGAGAGAGAGAGAGAGAGAGAGAGAGAGAGACTAGCATTCCCTGCCTACCAAGACATGAGTGTTGACAGGCTGGTGAGGCTGGATTACCGTCTGCACTTCTCTTTACGGCCTCTCTCACATATATGTTCCTTCCACCTCTGACCTTCTATATTCTCTCTCTCTCTCTCTCTCTCTCTCTCTCTCTCTCTCTCTCTCAATTCTAGTCATTACACCGCCCCGAAGAGGGAGGTGTATTGATTTCGGTGCCGGATATTTATTTATCTGTTCGTGTGTTTGTTTATGGTCTAGTTCTTATATTAGTATCAATTTCCCTAAATCCTTTCTCTCCATTATCTATTTTCCCTCTCCACATTCTCTCTCTCTCTCTCTCTCTCTCTCTCTCTCTCTCTCTCTCTCTCTCTCTCTCTCTCTCTCTCTCTCTCTCTCTCCTGTGTTTCTCTTCAGCCTCTTCATCTGTCACTTGATGCCTCATTAGTGTTTAAACTTTTCACCCCAGACTCTCTCCCTCTCTCTCACATTTTATTTCCCCTTCCGTACATTCTCTCTCTCTCTCTCTCTCTCTCTCTCTCTCTCTCTCTCTCTCACACACAAAAAAAAAAAACATATCTTATCTCCTCTTCCGTACATTCTCTCTCTCACACACACATATTATCTCCCCTTCTGCACATTCTCTCTCTCCCTCTCTCTCTCTCTCACACACACATTTTATCTCCCCTTCCTCACATACCTCAACTACACCCCTCCATTCCTTACACCTGTTGTCACAAATACCTTAATCTCTCCTAAACCACAAGGCAGCACTCAGGCATACTGTAAACATATATGGGGTAGAGTAAAGTGTTGGTAAATCTGGAGTAAATATATGATCTCTCCAAACTATTTCAAGCAACAGGACACCATTAAGGGGAGGGTACAGTTTCGACATTTTTAGAGATAATGATTCCTTCAAACTATTCCAAGCAACAAGCCACCATTATTTTTGTTCATTTGGTTCTGTTTCCTGCCATACTTTGGAGGAATCAAGACACTCCAATGTAACAAAATTATACTCTCCCCTTAAGTTTGTTCCATCGGGTTCTGTACTGTATATTCTGGCATTCTTTGGAGGAATCAAGGAACTCCACTGTTTGTACCAATAGTATACTACCTACCTTCTTAATACACCTCCCCTCACTACTGGCTTAGAGGTAATCTTCAGTCAGTATTTTCATTCTCTTCCCCCTCCTTTCATCTGTCACTAACCCTTCCTTCCTTACTTTCCTTCCTACACCCCCTCCCTACCCTTCCTCCCTCCTCTTGCCTTAGCATTTTAAAGTGTCTTCACTATACTTAGGCATCTCTCTCTCTCTCTCTCTCTCTCTCTCTCTCTCTCTCTCTCTCTCTCTCTCTCTCTCTTTCCATGGTGAGAAGCAATCCTGTGTGAGTGTGTATGTGTTCTTAACTATTTATAACTTTACAGGATTGAGTCAAGCTCGTTGTGTCCAGTTTTTTAAACCCAATTATCATGTCTTTCTTAAAATGTATTTATTTCTGTTTTTGGCACACACCGCCTCTTCTGATAATTCGTTCCATTAATCAATTACTATATTTGGAAAGCTATATTTCTGTACTTATTTGTCTCCTCTTCTTTTAATTAATTTATCATGGTGACCTCTAATTGTAGGTATTCCTTGTTGACACAAGTTTTCTATATCAATCTCTTCTTTTTCTGTGACACATTTATTAACCATAATCATATCTCCTCTTTCGTCTTTCTTTTAGTTTAGGTAATTAAAGACACCTGTTTCTAGTTTTTCCTCGTACTGTAGGTTAGTCCTCTTAGACTTGGTGCCCATCTTCTTGATCTTTGTACTTTCACTAATTTAGAGACATGTTTGTGTGTGTAGAGGAAAATATATCATAATTATTGATCACTTACAAACAATTTCAAGAAGTATAGGAAGTGCAAAGAAGACGCCTGTGTGTGTGTGTGTGTGTGTGTGTGTGTGAAGGGGGGAGGGGGGCGGAAGCTAGCGTGGGTAGGGGCTGGCTGGCTGGCTGGCAGTGACATTATGAGTGGATCCCCTTCCCCTCCACCACTAACCTCACCCCCCCTTCCCCTTCTACACCCTAGCCTCACCCCCCCCCCCTTCCCCTTCTACACCATTACTACACTCCTTTTTCCTCTTCTCTCAACACTGCCGCCTAAATCTTTCCTTCCCCTCCCTCTTTCCTCTTTTTTTTTTCTCTCCTCTTCTCCTGTTTTTCCTCCCTTCTCTCATCAGTTTCTTCCCCTTCCTCCTTCCTCTCATTTATCTCCATTTCCTCCCTCCTTTTTACTTACCCTTCCTTATTTCCTTTTTCTTCTCCCTTTCATCCCTCCTTTCTCTCAATTTTCTCCCTCTCCTCCCTCCTTTTTCCTTACTCTTCCTTATTTCCTTTTTTATTTTCCCTTTCATCCTTAATTCACATCTTCTCCACTTCCCTTTTTACCTCGGTTTCTTATTTCTCCTTTTTCTTCCTCTCATTTCCTCCATAAACCATTTATTTCCTGCCAGTTTGTTTTTCTCATTAATCTCAACTCTTTATCTCCTTTCCATTACATCTTTTCCTCTTCTTTCTCCTTCCTCTTACATATTTATCCATTTCCTCACCTCCTTCTTCCTTCCCTCTTCATTTATATCTATCTTCCTCCTATTCCTCCAATTATTCTTCATTATCTCTTTCTCTCCCACCATCCTCCACTTTCTTCTCTCTATCTCCTCTTCCTTCTTCTCTCTTTCCTACCAGCCAACTATCCTTCTCTCCCTCCCTCTCCTCCTCCTCCTCCTCTTCCTCTTCCGTGCGTCAGAGAGAGGTAAAGAAATGAACTCGACCCATAAAGATTACAAAGTTAATGGCAAGAACACACACACACACACAAACACACACACACACACACACACACACACACACATACGGGCTGGTAAAAAATAGTATTGTCATTATTATTGTCATTATTATTATTATTATTATTATGATTTTCTCTCTCTCTCTCTCTAGTCTATGATGATGAAAAAGGAGTGGTCGAAATTTGAGTCAAACACGAGTACTAGGTGTGTGTGTGTGTGTGTGTGTGTGTGTGTGTGTGTGTGTGAGATACAGGTCAGAGATATGCTAATGTGTAGAGATGTGAAGCAGAGACAAACATCAGTAATAAGAGATATGGAACAGAGCAAAGGAGAGGGGTAAGTTAGTTAGTAGAGAGAGTTACAAATATTATACTCACTGACCCCTCCCTGCCTCATGACCGAAAGAGAGAGAGAGAGAGAGAGAGAGAGAGAGAGAGAGAGAGAGAGAGAGAGAGAGAGAGAGAGAGAGAGAGAGAGAGAGAGAGAGAGAGAGGTATAATGAAGATAGAGAAATTTCGACTTGCAGAGGGGAGAGGACACTGGATTTAATATGAGAGAAAAAAAATCGGACACGCCATTTAATAAGACTGCATGAGAACTAGCTGAAAGATGCCCAATACAGAATAAAAAATAACCTTATCAAATCATCCCACACACACACACACACACACACACACACACCCTTTCTTGCCTCTCTCTCCCTCCACGCCCTCCCACGAACCTCTCACCAGGAAATTCTTATAGTTCTCTCATCAGTAACTCGATAACCCAAGTCCACGAGGAAGGGGGAGAGAAGGAGAGGGTGGTGGGAGGTAGGAGTGTGTGTGTGTGTGTGTGTGTGTGTGGTGGAGGGTAGGGGGTTGGAGGGGAGGGGAGGGGAGGGGAGGGGAGGGGAGAGAGGAGTGAGTGTGTGTGTGGTGGGGGGTGGAAGGGGTAGGGGAAGAGGGTGTGGCAAGGGGAAGTGGGAGGAAAGAGGGAGTGTGTGTGTGTGTGTGTGTGTTGGGGGAAGATAGTGGTAGGAGAGAGGAAGAGGGTGTGGAAGGGGGAAGTGGTAGGGGAAGTGTGTGTGTGGTGGGGGGGTGGAAGGGGTAGAGTGAGTGAGTGTGTGAGTGGTGGGGGATAAGGAGTGAGTGGGAGTGTGTGGGGGTTTGGGGTCGGGATGGGGGAGTGAATCCGGGAGGGGTGACGAAAGGTCCTGTAGGGGTGATTAAATGTTGGGGGAAGGGGGGAGAGGGGAGGGAAGGACACTGGAGGAGAGAGAGAGGAGGGAAGGAAAGGAAGTAGAATAGAAGGATCGGAGAGAGAGAGAGAGAGATTATAGTAATTGTTTTCCCAGGCAGTCCACTAAAAGTTCCCAGGTTGTATCAGGAAGTAAGATTTCCGACCTTATGAGTAAACATTATGAGAGAGAGAGAGAGAGAGAGAGAGAGAGAGAGAGAGAGAGAGAGAGAGAGAGAGAGAGAGAGAGAGAGAGAGAGAGAGAGAGAGAGAGAGAGAGAGAGAGAGGAAAGAGGAAAGAGGGAAGGAGAGGAAGTAGGAAGAGAGAGAGAGAGAGAGAGAGAGAGAGAGAGAGAGAGAGAGAGAGAGAGAGAGAGAGAGAGAGAGAGAGAGAGAGAGAGGTGGGGGGAAAATTAGTGAAAGAAGGAAGGAGGAAAGGTTGGACTTGGAGGGAAAGAGGAAGGAAGGAAGGATTGTTATAACTGTAGATATTGGAATGATTGATAGTGGAATGAATACGAACCTACTGATGGTGTGTATGTATGTATGTATGTATGTATGTATGTATGTATGTGTGTGTATGTATGTATGTAGTGTACAGTCACGGTCAATAGAACGGGCCTCGTAAAATGGTGATACTGTACAACTGTTGGTGTTTGTAATATTGGTTTATAAAAAAAAAATAATATATGATTAAAATGATAATAATAACAATAATAATAATAATAGTAATAAAGGTTCACAGTGACGGATTACTTTCCTTCACCTGATGCTGGACTGTTGACCATGACTGTACAGTAAAGTTAATGTTATAACAATATTCTCTCAAGTTTTGGGCTTCTATTCCCAAGTAGATATAGGCCTCAACTAGCGTAAGGCCCCCGTGGGCGACTTGTGCACTACAAGGATGAGAGACAATATTGTTTCTCATCCTTGGTGCACTATTTGCAAAAATCGAAAAAAAAAAAGTTAGATCTCCTTCAAAAGTAGTTTATTATTTTCAAAATATTTCGTGTTGACAACTCAGAGGAACTTGGAGTAGTTAGATACGGACGGACGGAGATAATAGTCACTTTGTAAAATTATAAATTCTATGGATAACCAAACCAATTGTATATATTGTACTCACCAATCTCATCTCCTGCTGCTCAGTCATGTCTCTAGGTACAATGGCCACTTGTACAGTCCCCAGGAGGTCACAGTCTCCATACACCGTCACCCTGCGAGTCTCCTGTTCCACCTCCACCAGTAGTGACTCCAACCTGCCCTCACGAAGCCAGTCCGAAGCCTCGAGACGCCGCTTCTCTGTCTCGCCATCCTGAACCGTCTCCAGAACCACTGTGGAAGGACGAGATGAGAAGGGTTTGTTTATTATGGTAGGTATTATGTTATGGTGAAGGTTAAGGGGAAGTTTTGTATTGGTAATTCTGGAGCAACTGAGTCCTCCAAACTATTCCAAGCAACAGAACACCATTACTTTTGGTATTCTGGTTCTGTTTCCTAGCATACTTTGGAGGAATCGAGGAGCTCCAATTTAACAAAAGCGAATTATTACCCCCTTATGGGACCATGTAAAGTATAGTCAGAAAATTGGAGGCTACTAGGCCTAAATGAGTCCTTCTAATATTACCACGAAACACCACCTATATTATGGAAGGAGCTTGTTTCGTGGCATGGTCAGGAGGAATCGGCAGAAGACTCCAATTTTCATACACGATCACAGGGTCCTTAAGTTACATTGATACTGTACTGTATATTGTTTGAAGAGGAATAAACGTGACAGTCCTGGGTTGGGTTGGGCTGGGTTGGGCTGGGAAGATACTGTAGCACGACGGAAAATGTGATAAAGGAGGGAGGGAGTATAGATAGCAAATACGGAGGGGATGGAAATGAGGAAGGAGAGTAACTAAGGAGAGAGAGGAAGGACAGAAATAAGGATAGAGGACAGTAAATTAGGAGATAGAAAGGAAAGACAGTAAATAAGGAGATAGTGAGGAAGGAGAGTAAATAAGGAGATAGAAAGGAAAGACAGTAAATAAGGAGATAGTGAGGAAGGACAGTAAATAAGGAGATAGAGAGGAAGGACAGTAAATAAGGAGATAGAGAAGGACAGCAAAAGGAAGGAAAGAAGAGACAGCTGAAGAATGAAAATGGAGTAACTCGAATCATAAAATAAATAAAAATATACAGGCGAATAGATAAATAGGTTAAAAAATTTAATCGACTCGAATATAAAATAGGTGCAAGACTACTGTAAAAAGATGTTACAAAACAAACAGTACATAAAAACTGATATATAATTATGATTCAGACAAAAAGGTAGATAGAAAGGTATGGAAAGACGAGACACAGAAAATGCTAATAATAAACAAGACCCATAGATGACAAAGTAAACAAAGGGAGTAAGTAGGTCGGTATTGAAGAAATGAAGAGAAAGGTTTGTGTTGGAGAAAGCATTTGAAAGCACTGTACTGTTGTTGTTTTTTCTATATTAAAAAAGACCACGGCCCTCTGATCGTCCTCATCTGTATAGTAAACAGTGAGAGAGTGGTCCAAAATCATGTCCAATTTCGTTCAAGATGCCCTGACACTATAAATTATTATCCCTTTTCCTAGTACAGTACAGTTGTAAATATACCAACTCAGATGTGTGTGTGAGAGAGAGAGAGAGAGAGAGAGAGAGAGAGAGAGAGAGAGAGAGAGAGAGTGTGTGTGTGTGTGTATAGTAGGCTACGTACAGTACGAGAGAATGTGTGTATGTCTGTGTATTGTACTTATAAGAGAGAATATGTGTGTGTGTGTGTGTGTGTGTGTGTTGAGAGGACAAAAGGTTTTAGATAAGACAGGCTTGACATGAACCAGTCTCAAAAGAGGTGGCTCGACTGGGGGTGGGGGGTGGTGGTGGTGGTGGTGGGGGAAGGGGATTGTGAAGAGTGTGGGTGTGGGTTTTGGTGTGGGTAACTGGACGTGAGAGAGTATGTGGGAGATATATGTGGGCGTGGGGGCACGTGTGTGTGTGTGTGTGTATGTGTGTGTGTGTGGTCAATGGTCAACAGGTTACATAGACGAAATTTCCCTTTGACTAACGCCTCGTGTGTGTGTGTATTCCTAGCTTCCTACCTATTTGTATCTTTACAAGATTGAGTCAAGCTGGTAGTGTCCAGTTTATTAAACTCAATTATCATATTTTTCTTTAATTGTTTGTGTTTAGCACACACCACTTTTTATGGATATGCGTTCCATCTATTTTGAAATCTGTATTTCTGTGCATCTTTGTCTCCTCTTTTTTAAATTAATTTCTACTGTGACCTCTCATTGTACGGATTCCATGTTGATAAGTTTTGTATATCTATAATTTATTTTTCTGTGACAAATTTGAACACATTTGTGTGTGTGTGTGTGTGTGTGTGTGTGTGTGTGTGTGTGTGTGTGTGTGTGTGTTGTTGACAATTTACATAACTGTGCTTCCCGTTTGATTAACGTACAGGAATTATGAAAAATATATTTATAATAATAATCGTATGTGAACTGAGCCTGATTTTTGTAAAGCCTTTGAAACCCGATATATATATAATTATATACTGTAAAGTCCAATAAATAAAATAAACGTGTATGAACTGAGTCTGAGTTTTGTAAAGCCTTAGGAACCCGATATATATATAGAGTCCAGAGAGTACAGCTAAGGGGGTTGTTTAATGTTCTTGGTTGGTGTGGAATGCATCTGGTTATGGTTAAGACAGTATCTGAGTGCCACTGACTCTTTCTGATTGCTTGAGGAGAGAAACTCGTGACGGGAAATTGGAGGGCAACTGAATCCTCCAAACTATATCACGAAACGGATCCCCTTTACTAGAAGAATGAGTGATTTGTTTCCTACGTTAGTCTGGAGGAATCAGTAGTGTCCCAATTGACGAAAAACAAAAGTTTCTCCTTAAAATATGCGAGAGTTGACGTGCGTGTGTATAATAATAATGTCACACTAAAATAGCCTTAAATATACACACCACTGGCATTTGATATAGTACTACTGAGCCACTGAATTAGTACACACACACACACACAGCGGGGATGTAAACAAAAAAGTACAGTACAGAAAAATAGTTATATACACTTCTTAGGCTACTTTTTATTTCATTTGAACACGGCTTGGAGTATGCGACATCACTTTTTTCTACTGTATGTTATTTTGTACAAGTTTATAAAATTGTCTGAGGGTTGGTCAGCCTGCTCTTACTTTTTCCTTCGATGAATGATTTTGCAACCATAAACATTTCAATTCTGTTCAATTCTATGTTAACAATGTATGCACAATCAATAATATCTAGGAATAATGGAAAGTGATAGTCTGCTGAGGATACTCCTACAAATGACACACACTTTCTTCATTCATTTACGTTACTCATCATTGCATACTTCTCTCGTATTCTAAGAACATTTACAGAGCCCACGCCGTAAACTTTTCCGTCTGTCTTGTATAATAATATAGATAGTAGGCGTTTTGAAATAAATATTATATACAGCCTAATATCTGGCATTATATTCCTTGTAGTTCCTTGCAAGAATTACATAAATAATAATAACTTTTTAATTAAATTTATATATACATTGATTCTAAACGATTCATGTCTCAATACGAAGAAAAACAAAGATATAATCGAAACGCCCTACATCAATTTCATATGAATGACAAATAATACTGGCACGAGGGCGGCGGGTCTCGGATGTGACGTCACCAATGTAAACAATGGGAGGTTGCCGAGAGTCACCAACCAAACCATGACTAGGATTTTACTGTCCATGAGCCTGTGTGTGTGTGTGTGTGTGTCCATGTAAGGTGATGCAGGGTGTCAGGGCGTACTGCTGCTGCTGCTGCTGGTCGCTATTAGGAATGATAATGAATCCAGTCATATCACGAAGGACTTACGTGATTGGTGCCTAATGAATCACCAGCACTTGGATTATGTGTGTGTGTGTGTGTGTGTGGGTATGCAAATCGTGGACACTCCCTTAACTACTTGTCTTTTCCTTTTCTGTAGTATAAAGTCTTGCTATAATCACACAGACAAGGTTATTAAGTTAATGTATTATTCCTTCATACACAGTGATAAATACACAGCCACGACCAGTCACAAAACATTGCTGGTTTTGAGAAGAGCAACTACCAGTATTAACAGTAGGCTAATCTTACTAATCTATATTATTTGCGAGTGGCTGGTGTGACTGGATAAAGAGGTGTTGGTCAGAGTGGACTTATTTGTGTGTGTGTGTGTGTGTGTGTGTGTGTACAAAAGTTCGTTCCCTCGGCCAGACAAAATATAGCCTAACCGAATCAATCACCTGTGGTTCTTAAGACTAAACAATAAAGGATAGTGATGAACTGGGTTTTGTACTTCAAACTACAGAGAATTCAATCATACTGTGACAAACTGAGGGAATGAATTTTTTTTACACCATTACTCTATACCTGTCAACAAACTATAACTTTTGCTCACTTTCATTCCTGTGATAGCTACCCCACAAGAAGCGAGGCGTACCAGCTTGATGTGTGGGCAACTGTACGTGTGGGTGTAGGCCTGAGTGGCTGAGGTTTGGGCGTGGCTGATACATTAAATGCCACTTCGTTAAACTTCCCTTCCTTCCCGTTCCTTCTTCTATCTCCTCTTCCTTCGTCCTACATAATCTTCCATACAAGCCTAGCATGGTTTTCTCCCTTTTGTTACTTTTCACATTCTAGCTACTGTCATTCCCTTTGTTTTTATATTAATTTCCTCTTCTTTTACTTTCCTTATTGTTTATCTTCCATATTCAACTGCCTTTCCCTTTTCTTTCAACTTTTCATTTTGTTACCCAAGCAAGTACACAAACCCCTTTATATTTATATTATTACTCTTCCCTTTCCTCTTATTTCTCTTCCTTTTCCATCCTTTCACATCCCTAATCTCCCTTTCCTCTTATTTCTCTTCCTTTTCCATCCTTACATATCCCTAATCTCCCTTTACCTCTTATTTCTCTTCCTTTTCCATCCTTTTATATCCCTAATCTCCCCTTTGCTCTTATTTATCTTCCTTTTCCACCCTTTCATATCCATAATCTCTCCATTTCCATATTTTTCTCTTCTCCCTTATCTTATACATTTCCTACACAGTTCCTCCTCCATAAAATATGATAAAAATAGTAAATAAAACAGCTTGAATCTCCTTTCCCTGCCACACCCCTCCATCTCATCTCACCTCCTGTCCTGTCTGACTATACACTCTATCACCTCACCTTTTTGGGAGAGGGACTGAGATGGTGGTGGAAGGTTGAGGGGTCGAGTTGATCTGCTGATATCTCACAAACTCAAATCTGCTCTCTCTCTCTCTCTCTCTCTCTCTCTCTCTCTCTCTCAAAAGTAAGTGTAATCTCTCTCTCTCAAAAGTAAAGGCAAAGACAAACGTATATTCTCTCTCTCACACACACACGAAAGAAATCTACGGTCACACACACACACACACACGTCAACGGTACTCAACGGAAGGTCGAAGGGTTCTGAGTTGATCTGCTCTCACAATTGAGTCACAAACTCAAATCTGCTGGTCACTGCTTGCTTGCTTGCTTGCTTGCTCTCTCTCTCTCTCTCTCTCTCTCTCTCTCTCAAAAGTAAAGACAAAAGCAAGTGTAGCTAGGTTCGTTCTCTCTCTCTTTCTCTCTCTCAAAAGTAAAGGCAAACGTATATTCTCTCTCTCATACACACACACGAAAGAAATCTACGGTCTCACACAAAAAAAAATAATAATAATAATAATTCAACGGTACCCACCTTGTCCCTGAGCCCGGTCTAGGATGATGGAGAATCGAGCATGTGCAGGGAAGGCGAGTGAGATGAGGGTGTGATGGTGACCGGTGGAGCTGCGACGAGGGGCACTAACTCCCTGGAAGGTGAAGTACAGTCGGTCCTCACCCAATGCACCACGAACCGAAGTTGTCAGACCTGGGGTGGAAGAAAGGAAGGAAGGAGAAAATGTCATTAGTTTTTATTTATTTTATTTTATATCTCTCTCTTTTATTCCTTCAACATCAATTTTATCCCTTTGACTTCAGAGGATATTATCTCTCTCTCTCTCTCTCTCTCTCTCTCTCTCTCTCTCTTCTCTCTCTCTCTCCTCTCTCTCTCTCTCTCTCTCTCTCTCTCTCTCTCCTCTCTCTCTCCTCTCTCTCTCTCTCTCTCTCTCTCTTTTTTTTATTCCATCAACATCAATTTTATCCCTTGACTTTATTAAGAGGATATTATACCTTTGGTACAGCCACAATCAAATATCCACCGACTTTCCTTCCATTGTAGTTACTAAATATCTTGGTAATAAAGAACAACACGTGTATGATCATGCAGCACCTCATAATAATAATAATTGAGGGGGTTGAGTTGACGTAAGGTGTTGTATGATTATATTTTGATATGAGACCGATTTAATTGCAAGATGGAAGGAAAGTGTAGGTGGTTATTTGATTGTAGCTTTACATTGGAGCACCATATATATTCCTCCAAATTATGCTAGAAAATAGGACTACATTAACAAATATACTGGTAGCCTGTTGCTTGGATCAGATTGGGGGAAATCGGTTACTCCAGATTTACCAACACCACTTTATCCTTAACTATAATAGACAGGCGTAATAAAATTCCTTTGAAACTATTGTCAAAGAAATATTAAACGAAAGTAGGACAAGAAGTAGAGCAAGGCAAGTGAAGGAGTGGAATAACAAAGCTAAGAATGTGAGGAATGGAAAGGAGCAAGAAAAAAACATGTGCTGATGAGATTAAGGTCAAGACTTGGTGACACGAGGACAAGGAGAGAGAGAGAGAGAGAGAGAGAGAGAGAGAGAGAGAGAGAGAGAGAGAGAGAGAGAGAGAGAGAGAGAGAGAGAGAGAGAGAGAGAGAGAGAGAGAGAGAGAGAGAGAGAGATATGAAAATTATTTAAAACTTTATACCTATAGAAGAGAGTGAGTGATAATATTAAAATTAGTTAAAACTTTATACCTATAGAAGAGAGAGTGACAGAGAATATTAAAATTAGTTAAAACTTTATACCTATAGAAGTAGAGAGTGAGAGAGAATATTAAAATTAGTTAAAACTTTATACCTATGAGAGAGAGAGAGAGAGAGAGAGAGAGAGAGAGAATAAGTAAAACATATCTAAGACGGTGTTCTAAAACCCCTACTCACCTCCTTTCAGAGAGAGAGAGAGAGAGAGAGAGAGAAGGTGACTTGATGTGTCCAATGTCAACAAAGATAAGCATGGAGGGACCAAACAGCATCAGTGTGGAGGAGGGAACAGTTGGTTGGGATTCACATTTTCAAACATGGAGTCGTGAGTCGAACCATGACAATGTAAACAAACTATATAAACATACGGTACGATCTTGTTCAAATTTCACCTTAAGTACGGTACAAACTTAATGTAAATAAACCACTTTCCAACCCTACGATACCCAAACTTGCTATATCTTTAAAAATATCTTAAACATGGTAATTAATAAAGTAAATAAAGCCTATTGACACACCACAGCTGCGAGAAGTGTTAAGTAATCTGACAAACATTGTTATACACAAAAGCTTTAGTTAGGTATGTTGTGAAGACATTAATGTAACAAAATATTTATGTCTTAAATGTTAGAAATCTGGGAACATTGTACAAAATCAAAATCACAATGTCTTATGTTAGGAATTTGGCAACGTTATAATACACAATAATAAAATATAATTATGGTATATAATACAATAAAGCGTAAATTAGGTCATACACTGGAATGGTTACCGCGATAATGTATATATAATTATATACACTGAATCAAACTCATATATGTTATGTTTCATAGCCATACATCATCATCCTAACATCCACTTGACTGTAATCGCATTCCTTGTCCTTCCTGGGCGGGTTTGTAAGTTCTAATACATGATAATTATTATACAGGGGGGGATTGGGTCCTTTGAGAGGAGGGAGATTTGGAGGGCAACTGATTTCTCCAAGCTATGCCAAGAAATAGCTAATATTCTAACGAGGAATCTATTATAGTTAGTTGTTAAAATATGGAGGAATCAGTAATCACCAAGAAAATATCTCCTTACGTAGAAAAGATATTGTCGAGAACCAAACTTGTGATGAGAACAGTTTATCTCATAACATGTGGTATTATTTTGCGGCCCAGTATGGTGAAATCCTTTAGCCTTCAAATTAACCGATAGGGTAGTAGGCTATAGGGTATTATCTCGCAGCCTTGTGCATCATTCCTGGAACTCTGCAACTTTATTATTATTGGATCCGTCAGGCAAGGATACTAGTTATGGTGTTGCCTAATTTCGGTGCGTTTTCACCCCCATCGATTCTGACTACGAATATGGGCGCTAATGAGAGTGGGCAGGTTGGCCTTCCTCACCAAGGTTAGTGTTGTAGAGTGTGTACTGTATATGGCAAAACAGCACCTCTCACTATGTAGCCACCTGGTGAGAAAAGAACCAAATAACTTAAATGAGGGTTCATCTGTAGTTTGATAGCCAAATAAAATGGCTCTATTATCTCCTCTTCCTGCACCTTTACTTTTTTGTCTTCCCCACGAGGATAGTAGGCTATTTCCAGTCAAAGCATAATCACTATTAACATAATACTAAGTTCTTTCAAACAAACCCAGGTAAATGAATTGGTCTGAAACGCTTGCCTCATAACCAAAGAGTATAAGAATCTCTATACTCTTTGCTATAATACTGACAAAACTATAGTCATGTCAGTATATAATTTTCAAGCAAACCCCGTTATATGAACTGACTTGAAATGCTTGTGTTATATCCAAGTATAACCAACCAGAATAAATTGTGATATATTTCTTATTAAACTCTTCGTTATAACTCATGTCAGTATAATTATGATTTTGATCTTCCAAGCAAACCCAGTGATATGAATTGATTTGAAATATTTACACGATGACCGCAAATATCCTACTTCGATTATCACGGCATTTAATTACTTCATGTTAATTACCCTATGGCTGTGTTTACTATCCCAGCCTTAATGACTAGGAATACGGCCTATGGCAGATTGTATAGGGCTTGAATAAAGAACTGAAGTGTATGTGAAGATTCGTAAACCTGCGTAACGTAAACTAATCCTTACAATTATTAAAACTGCTAAACAATCTTGAAAGTTACCATCATCATAAAGTTTTCTATACTGTTGGTTAGAATGTGGCCCTGCTGTTATGCAAATGAGTTAAAAGTAATGATTGCGTGAAAACATGGTAAGATTACTGTACACTGACTATACACAACAAACCCATCCCACACCTTAATAATAAAGCCACTTACTTATTACCACACACTCATTCTCTCCCACACACACACACCACCACCACTCCCACACACACACACACACACCATCCCTCCACTCACTCCCACATACACCCACCCACGTGTACCATAAATTATACACTTGAATAACTATTGTGGAATTAGTCAGGTGAAAAAAAAAAAGAAATAGAAAAAAATATATATAAATAAGGATAGGCAACGAATTGAGCTTTCTCTCCAACGTATCCACACACACACACACACACACACACACACACACACCCACGTACGGTATACCATATATTCATTATCTCCATGTATAGTGACGACCAGAGGATGTGAATCATACGTTACTCTATGTATTTTCAACGGCAACACAATAACAACAACATCCTAACACATGAAAAACAATGAGGCAAGTAAGTGTGTATACTCATCTGAACTAGATTTCGTAACCACTTTCGTGTTTCGTTTATTTAGGTGACTTACCAAATTAAGCCATGACTCGAAAATGATTATAATATTATATACCACATCTTATATCCCACTATATGCCATTGATGAATCATTTCCGTGCCTCTTCTTATAATATAGTCATTAAAGAACCCAATTTACACCACCATCAACACAAGCACACACAAACACCCACATTGAACAGATGCAGCAAGAGTTAGCTAAGGCAATTATTATGTCCGCACCACGAAACATTACGCTTTGTTTGTCTTTGTGGGGGCCAGAGTTTATTTGGCTTCTGCTGGCCTGCTGCATGAGGCTTGGGGCGTTTGGTGAAGGAATACAATACTCTTGCTACGATAACGGGTACTTGGGTTTGCCTGGCGACGTGTGAAAGGCGTGAATGATGAATAATAGGATGAATAAGTGAGTTTACTTGAGTTTGCTTGGTGACGTGTGAAAGGCTTGAATGGTGAATAACAGTGGGTGATTATATTAGGATGAATAAGTGTATTTACTTGACGTGTGAAAGGTGAATAACAGTGTGTGATTATATTAGGATGTATAAGTGATGAATAGTGAATAAGTATCACTAAGGGTAGCCTAGCCTACTAGGGTTTGTTTGGCGACGTGTGAAATGCGTGAATGGTGAATGGCTTTATATTAGGATGAATAGTGAATGTCCCTAAGAGTAGCCTACTTGGGTTTACGTGGTGCGTGTGAACGAAAGGAATATTATATAAGAATAATTAGTAAATGACGGGATAATTATACAATACTAGGATACCGGTATATAATAAATGACAAAGATGCAATTAAGGTTATTCACAGTTTCCCAGTGCACTTCACAGCAAGAGAGGATACCTACAGTAGCCTATTATATACAGTAAATAAATGCACAGTAGCAGTATGCGTTTTGGAGTTACCACAAGTAAACAAAGATACACCCAAATCGTCTTTAATTAAGGGGGAATTAAATATTGTGTTGGTAAATCTGGAGCAACTGATTCCTCGAAACTATTCCAAGTAACGGGCAATCCACCATTATTATTGTTCATCTGGTCCTGTTTCCGGGCGTATATATTGTGAAGGATTCAAAGCGCTATATTAATGTATGTACCAAAAGTATATCATCCCCTTTATACTAGCAAGTTTTTTTTTTTCATATTCCACCTCTACGCACCCCTAACCCAACCAACCAGCCAGCCAGCAGTGAGTGAGCCATCATCTGCAAGCATGGAATTGGGATTTTCACGGCTACAACCTTTCCTAGTAAAGAAACCTAAACACGCTATGTAATATACAAAACAAACATTCATAATTGTTACCACACGGGCGTCGACGGTAAGGCAGCCTGGCAGACAAACAGACAGACAGACACCACAAAAACGTTAAGCTGAATACTGGATGTTATAACCTCAACTCCCACATACATACATACATACATACATACATACAACAGCCATGCAGGTGCCTTGAACTACCTTGAACTTGTATGATATAGTGCGTCCTTGGTAGTCAAGTCTGGCTGGCAGTGTCTTTATTTTTTTATTATTTCCACCTTGCCTAACGAACGATATAAAGGTTCACAGAAATAATTATGTACTTCACCACTGGCCCTTGATGGTGATCGAAGTCCGTGTTTTAAATTGTGTTTTTCCTGCCTAAATATATATAAAGGTTTACACAATATACATTTCACTGACTCTTGGTTGTATGGTCAGTATTTTCTTTTCTCCCTGCTTGATGATTAATGTTTACAGAAGATGTTTTTATTTCCTCCTTGCTTGCTAGACGATAAAAGACAATATGCATTTCACTAGTCATTGTTTGTATGGTCAGTTATATATTTTCTCTCCTTGCTTGATTATTAATGTTTACAGAAGATGATTTTATTTTTC
>JAWZYT010001610.1:10000-70000 GCA_034508575.1 Petrolisthes manimaculis | reverse complement strand
GAGAGAGAGAGAGAGAGAGAGAGAGAGAGAGAGAGAGTTAAAACATAGATAGAAATAAAAGATAACAGAGACATGACATATAGAAAAAATATATAACAGAGGAATGATAACATAGATAGAAAAAAGATGATAACCCAGAGAGAGACAGAATGAAAACAAATAGAAATAAAAGATAACAGACATAACATATAGAAAAAAACAACAGAGAGATAAATGATAACATAGATAGAAAAAAGATGATAACCCAGAGAGAGAGAAAAAAAAAAAGAGATAATGAAAACATAGATATAAATAAAAGATAACAGACATAACATATAGAAAAAAATAAGAGAGAAATGATAACATAGATAGAAAAATTATAATAACCCAGAGAGAGAAAGAGAGAGAGAGAGAATAATGAAGTTGAAACGGTTAGAAGAATAATATAGTTGAACGGTTAGGAGAGAGAGAGAGAGAGAGAGAGAGAGAGAGAGAGCTATATAAATGTTGATAACCTATGGAGCAGCTATAACAACTAGGCTATATCACTGTCACAGCTCACTTTACTCCTCTTTAATCTACTAATGTGTTCCCCTTCACAATGTTCCCATCCCTGTCTATCCTGTCACATACTCCAGTATTAGTATCAGTTACCACTTATTATTATTATCTGTTACAACTTTATTATCATCTCTCTCCTAACCATTTCAACTTTATTATCATTATCTCTCTCTCTCTCTCTCTCTCTCTCTCTCTCTCTCTCTCCTAACCGTTCATCTATATTATTCTCTCTCCTAACCGTTTCAACTTAATTCTCTCTCTCTCTCTCTCTCCATATGCAAGAATATTCAAGGTGTTAACGACAGTGTAGTACCGGTACGATGCCTGGATCCATAAAGGCAAACATCTGAGTCATGGTATCTATATCACTCCACCGTCAACACCACTACAACGGTCAAGGGAATATCCTCCTATAATAGATCTTGTCTGCATCGTGGTAAACAACTTCAACGTTCTTGTATAATTATATGCGGCCCACTCTTTCAACGTTCTTGTACATAAATACCGTCCACTCTTTCACTCATCACCCTTCGTCAACAGTACCAGATGTCAATTAATTAAGTGATATATGTGTCGATTCCACAGTGGTTCGTAAGCAAACAAATGAGAAAATAATAGCCGTGTAAATGACTTATGTGTGAATTATTTAATGAGTTTGGTGAGTAAACTATGCAGTGATCATCATTATCTAACTGTTTGATAGATTTTGTGAGTGTGGAGATACTCACTTCTGGAAAATAATTTGGTGTGGTTGCTTAGGAAGCTAACAAACGAATACCACTGTGGAATCGAGAGATAGGTACAGTACACGTAATTAACAATTATATAGGACAAAGTAAACCAATATCATTACTATCTCAGGTTTTGCGCACTATATATTTCTCAGATTGATAACGATACGATGATATATTAATTATATAACACACAATTAAACACTCTCAGGCAATAAAATTCAAAGTGCATCAAAATCATAAGCTGTAAAATAAATAAATAAAAAGAAATAAAAGTAACGTCTGTGTCCAAGTCAACCTTCCAACGAACGACATTGTTTTTGTTATTTGAGTGTCACCCTTGCTGCGTAACCCAGTTTGAAGGGGTTGACCAACTGACCTCTTCCCACGCCCACCCCCCTCCCCCTCCTGACCCATCTCTGTGGCTCTGATTGCTATAGCAGGTGGTGTTAGTGGTGGTAGTAGTAGTGGTAGCAGGCATGTGGTCCTTGTGAGCACAATTTATGGCGCTTAGGCTGTGTCAATATGAAGCTAGGCTAGGCTATACTTGTTGCCTTTCTCTCTATGATACCCTTAATTCTCTCTCTATCTCTCTATCTTTCTCTGTGTGTGTGTGTGTGTTGCGTTTCTCTCTATACGATACCCTTCTTTCTTTCTCTTTCTCTCTGATATGTTTGTTCTTTCCCTTCCTTTCCATCTACAACAATCATTCTCTCTCTCTCACGTTTGTTCTTTCCCTTCCTTTCCATCTACAACACAATTATATCTTCCTTTCCATCTACAATAAACTTCTCCTTTCCTTCCTATCTGTCAATTTACGCTTCGCACTTCTTATTTCCTATCCATCTATCTATAGCTCTGACGTCTCGATCCTTAGCCTACCCTTTTGAGAAGTTCGTTTCAGTCATAACATAATCTTTTCTGATGGGCTGAATAAGCTGTTGTGTCAATACAGTGTTTCTTTTGTAATCTTAATGAGAAGAAACAAGCTATCCGATACACTTAATATTTCTTATTACTGATTCTACATAATTTACAAAGGCTACTATGAAGAAATTGAGCTTATTAAGGGGATTGTATAATGCTTCTGGTACATTGGAGTGCCTTATTGATTCCTCGCCTGAAGTATGCCAAAAAACAGGACTATATTTGCAAAAACTATGGTGGCCTGTTGCCTGGAATGTTTTGGAGGAATCATTAGCCTACTTGCTTATATATGCATACATTTTCGGCAAAATATTCTACCTAATCATCATCGTCAATTCTGTACAATATCTCAACCCTCATAAAAACAATAGTTAATTTGAATTGCCGTTTTCAAGCAGTTACCAATGTCATTTTCCTTTTCTTTCCTTTTATTTTTATTTATTTATTTTTTCTTTAGCAGTATTCTGAACAACCTTGGACGATTCAAAACTGTCTGAGAGAACAAACACAATTTACAGTAATTAACTCTGGAGAAAGTACTATCATCGGGTCACTGGGTTAATTAAAGATCTTACAGCACTTCCCACAACAACCCCTGAGAGAGTGAAAAAAAAAATATGTTCGTCCTTGTCCTGTGGCCTACTTTCTCCTCAAAGGTTATCCTCTCTCTCTCTCTCTCTCTCTCTCTCTCTCTCTCTCTCTCTCTCTCTCTCTCTCGACATAATTACTAATAACATAAACTTTGGATGACTTGGTTTTCTTGACACATAGCATCGTCTGGCGTTAGTCCAAGCGTCTTATCTGTGACAAATATAAATACCTAGAATCGGACGTGAAAAACGCTTTACATAATTGGCAAGGGGCCGCACGTGGACTCATAATTAAGATTTATAATAACCTCGGTGTTGGTTGGCTGCCTCTACCTCACCTCACCCTCTATAGAACTGCTGGCGCCTAAACACCTACCTTCCACTTATACCTTCACGTGGCACCATATAACACAATATACCTCTATACAACTGACACCTAAACACCTACCTTCCTCTTATACCTTCACGTGGTACCATATAAATAAGGTACCTTCATCATTAATTATTGAGTTATCGCAGCACAATTTTCATGGGATGGGGTTCGTGGTATTTAATAGTCATGTTGCTGGAGAAATGACATTTGGTGACGATGAACTTAATTAAATTCCTACATTTAGTACACAACGTTTTATTCCACCAGTTTCGGTGACCACGTATGTCACCCTCTTCAGTGAAGTACAAATTAGTATACTTCCCTGAAGAATGTGACACTATGACAGCAGTCACCAAAACTGTTGGTATAAAACCTTGTCTACAAATATGAAAATTTGATTAAATTCAAAAGCTATTTTGCAAATTGGGATATGAAGTATATAATATTATCAACTTTGAATTATTCCGTGGATATCTTTGAACGGTACAAATAGCATTAGTTTCTGATATAAAAATTATTCAGTCTTCAAAGATACATACTCTACTGTACTCCACGAAGAGGTAAAAATATAACAACCTTCATCCTCGGATCCTCCCCCATAACCATATATCATCAACTGTATGTCTGTCTACCCACGTACGCCGTCTCCATTAATTTTCAAAGGTAAAAAGAAATATAAGCCTTCGTCCTCCCACATAACCATATATAATACACTGTCTATCCACGCCGTCTCCATTCCCTTCCTTCCTTCCTGGTTCAGTACATCACTAAACTTCACAGATAAGAGCAATAAACACATTTACAGTCAAGAGGAACAGGAGGAGGAGAAGATATGTTAAGGGGGGTAATACACTTCTCTGGCACATTAGCTCGCCTCCATTCCTCCAAAGTATACATGGAAACAGGACCAGCAAATACCTGTAATGGTATCATGTTGCTTGGAATAGTATGGAGGAATCAGTAGGTGCTCCAGATTTACCAACACTGTAATACCCCCTTAAAAAAGTAAGTTGTGGTGAGTGTAGGTAGGTAGAGAGGGACGTGAGGTAGAGACTGGTGCCAAATCTGTCTAGTGTCTAGTCTGGTTCCATCACTCTTCATACTTGGCTATTTTAGAGTATCAACAAATACATAGCAACAAATAGTATGTACGGTCAGAAACGAAGGTCGTGTTTGCTGTCACCAAAGGTCAACTGAATTAACCTACTTGCTTTATGGGGCGATTTTTTTTAACCACACATGCATGAGTTTCGTGACAACAATTAAAATGAGTTTAAGCAACATAATTAATGTACAGTTGGCCACAGAAATTCTTAACACAGCCTGTATGGAAAGAGTGGTCATAATTTTAGAAGTAGGCCTACTGAAATAAATTATCTACCAAGAGACTCTGTTATTTTCATAACAAACCCTCCGTAGGGGGGTATTGCCTGTAATGTGGGCAATACTTATAGGGTTTTGGCGCCCCTTCGGCCCCAGCCACTAGCTTTCAGTTCTTCAACTGTCCTTTTCTTTTCATTTCCTTCTTGCTTGCTGTCACACCTCTCTATCACCTTTTTCTGGCGCTATAGGACCTCGATGTTGCGGCGCCTAATATACATCAATCAATCAATTCATAACAAACCAAATAATAATGTTGAATTGCAGTTATGTAGTCTTACATTTTCAACATGTTGTAAACCCTCGAAAACAAGTGTATGTATGAATTATTGTGGCCAATAGTACATAAAATTGGTTAAATCTATAGGTTTTAATATTTAATGGAGGAGGATGCTATGTATAATTATGAGAATATTATTGAAGATATCCATAACATGATAGAAGAAGAGTACTGTGGCATTCATATACAACTGCACATACTGTACATCAATCATAATTTATTTTACAATGCAATTTCAAGCAAACCCTCGTTGACCCACAATGTGTACTGTACAATACACATAAGGAAATGGGCAAGCAAGCATGGTGTAAAGGCCAATATAATACTGCTTTATCATCCAATCTCATGTCCCCTAGTAAAAATAAATAAATAAACGAATCAAATAAACCTCTGTGCTTGATATCTTTGTACTCGAGTTGTGGCGTTGTGTTCTATTCATACCAATTGCATCTTAACCCATAAACAGAATTGGTTGGTTCTGTAGTGTATTCAGGCAGGCACATGCACGTCAACTTAGGAGGAGACAACATTTACTTACGACTGTCGGTTTCTTTGGCTCAAAAGAAATGATGGCGTACGTGTTTGTTTGTGAAAGAGCTGTACACCCTTCTATCTGGGTATTATACATTGTTGAGTGAAAGATAAGGTAATAAAAAATGCGACGACAAGGTCAACCGAACCCACAAACCGGACCTATCCTAACTTAACCTCACTTCTGGATAGTTTTTTTTTATTATTATTAAAGAGTTGTACACCCTTCTATCTGGGTATTATTTTGAGAGGTAGATTATAAGGTGACAAGGCCATCTAGACCAACAAACCAGACCTAACTTAACCAAACCAAAATACAGTAACTAACACCACTCAAAGTCTCATTTCTTGATAGTTTTTAATGTGACAGAGCTGTACACCCTTCTATCTGGGTATTAATTTGAGAGGCAAATCATATAAAATGTGAAAAGGCCATCTAAACCTACAAACCAGACCTAACTTAACTTAACCAAACCAAAATACAGTAACTAACACTACTCAAAGTCTCATTTCTTGATAGTTTTTGATGTGAAAGAGCTGTACACCCTTTTTATCTGGTATAACTTTTAAGTGGCAGATCATAATTATAAAAGTGACAAGTCCATCTAAAGATTCTAAACCTACAAATCGAACCTAACCTAACCTCACTTATGGCTGGATTTTTGTTTGTGAAAGAGCTGTACGGACACCCTCCTTCTATCAGGGTATTATTTTTGAGGCAGATAATATAAATAGGTGACACGGCGGCCAATACCAAACCTACAAACCGGACCTAACCTAACCTAACCTTAATACTGTAGCTTGCATCTTTCCAAACCTTTAAACATCTAGACAGCTTTCCAGACCTAACCCAGAATCAAAATCTACAGTCAGACGCAAAAAATAATCATCACACGAACACATCAACCATACAACATTACAACAACTGATTCCTCCAAACTATTACAAGCAAATTAACACCATTATTTTTGTTCATCGGGTCCTGTTTCCTGGCATACTATGGAGGCATCATGGCACTCCAATGTAGCATAAGTGAATTACTACCCAAAAATACCTCTCTGGATATTCAATTTACAAGCCTGTGGAGCTTATAATATATATTTCCATACTGTATTTCTATCATGACATGGTAGATGTGACGACAGGACTTTTGTCACTAACTGTACCTACCTATGCACCTACTACTGTAATTTATTCCAACTATTAATTCACATTTGTAGATGTGACATAAATGTGCAGTGGTGTTGGTTACATTTGTGAGACTATGAAGGAGTAATTTTTTTTAATATAACAAGATATAATATGGTTTTGCAGTCGTATTTATTTATATCTAATACTGATTGACTGCCATGAAGTCTAAGTAAGCCTATACTTTTTTGTTTGTCATATAAATCACAGTAAGCAAGATATCGTATAAGCTCACTAGAAATAATAACCCAACAGTATTTACAGGTGACACATGTACTATTATCATTTCAACCCATGAGATAATGCTATGATGGTATTAGATGATTAAATATTTTCATGGTCGTGACAGGCTGAGAAGGCTTAGCAAAAATAAATTTCCTCAGATTATTACAATGGAGACGTGTTCCATTAAATTATTCATTGCTCGGAATCTATTTGTCTTTATAGGTGAAAATGCTGGTAATATGCTTATCTCACACATAGGCTAACCGAGAGGAATTTATCTGCTCGTCTGGATATTACCGTAATTTAGTTGACCGTCACACAATGCTGCAAGTTTTATACCTGAATGTTGGTCCAGGTGAAGGCAAAGTCATTAAGCACTTTACCTTGCACTACATAAAAGATATAAAAGGCTACTATACGTTATTGAAGGGCTAGGAAGGTGACTTGCTTGCCGTCCCTAAGCTAACAAGTGCATATATATGACATTCATGTGGTTACAAAAATCATATAATTAGCTGAAACTGAAATAGACATCAAGAGGTAAAACCGTAAGATGCAGTGATATACCGGTACCTCCCCTTTACTGAAAATTAAAATGTCTGCACGAAACTTTACCTTGGTCAAACGAGGCCCCATTAGCCACCCCCAAGATGAAGAGGAGAGCCCACAGCACCCTCATGATGTCTTTTAACACTTGATGTGACTTGTTGACAGTGTCTCCACCTTATATCACACACGAGTCACCAACTAATACGCCCTCACTCCACGCTGGTTGAGGACTAAGTGAAGGGGGTCAGCAGGCAACCGGCGAGGCAGTCTTCCTCCTCCTGAGTGAATGGTCCCGCCCTCCTCCACCTACGTTTTCTATTCATCCCTACTGTCTTGCATGTTGCACTCACTTTTTTTTACTCTCCTTTGACTTTACGTAACTACTACGTACACACAACTAAGGTGACGTAAGTTCTATTAATATATTACCCTTCTTGAAGACGAAGAGCTCTCAGCTCAGTCCGATTACCTGAGATGGACTATATATCAGTTACCTGCCGTAATGTGTAGCCTACAAACCGTCACTATTCTCTTACCAGATAATATATCAGCATGATGGAATCAATTTTCCCAAATAAAAAGTTATAATTATAATTGCGAGTGAAAATAATAAATACCGGAATGAGCAATTACGTTACCCACATCATTTATTCACCACATATTTTGAATGACCTTGACAATGTAGCACGTTTATTAAATCACACGACAAATTCAGTATAATATGAGTTAATAATCTACACAGACAATTGGGTATTATAGTATGTCTGGCCAATGTTGGCGGGTACAGAGACGACCTTGCGAGGATAATCCCCACCCACGCTCTCCACCTTTCACTCACCCACGCACAATCTCCGATGAACAGTGAAGTGGCCTTGCCGTATACTACAGTGCAGATATCGAGGACTTTATACTGAAGCTTCTATTAATCTATTTCCTTATCCGATAACATTATTACCCTAACTGTTAGATTGCCACAAAGATTTTTTTTTTATTCAGACAATAACATAATTATACAGTACAGTATATATAATTTTACTGTACTGTACTGAACTCAATATACTGTAGTGTAGTTCGATAATGACAAGTCCTGATAAATTACTTTGCAGAATGTTTAGGTAATTAACACAGAAACTCACAGCATATTGGAAAAATCAGGCATATTTATTTATTTATTTATTTATATATATAACACCTCCAGATATAGAAATTTTCAACTTTGTACAAAAATCTTGGGCTGACACAACTCACAACACAGCATAGAAGATGTGAATGAAGATAAATATAAAAGTAAAATAGGTAAATCCTGGCTACCACTTGCTTGCCTGACTAACTATCTGAAGAAATATTTGTGTGGTAAAAGCCCTGAAGGAACAGATACTGGTTTCCATCTGCCAAACTGGTGTTTTCTCTTGCAAGATTCCAACACTTCCCACGTTGGTGTAATGTTGTGGTGTTTATATTACACAGGGAAGACAGTACAAGGAAATGGTCAACAAATAAATAAGTACAGTACAGGAAGACAGGATGGGACAAAAGTAACACCCTACTGCCAGGGTCTAAATGGCACTCAGGTCACTATGCAAGAATATTTTTGGTGTTGACAATGACATGGCACTGGTACGATGGCTCTGTAGTTTGTCAATGGAGTCGTTGTACTGGTACCAAGCAATCATCTACACCGTGGTTGTTCTTACATAAGGCCCTAAATCACACTGGAAGAGCAACACACAAAATAAATTAAAAGTAAAAGGCAGAGAATCGAGCATCCCTATAGTAATTATCTTTATCCTGGCAAAAATGTACCAATTCCCTTCTGAGTAATACATGTTTCTCCAACATTCTGGTGTTTGTAAGTTACATATAAGTACCTAGTTGTGTCAATTTTTGGTATGCTGTGACTTAGATTGCATTACTGTACATTAAGCTGAATATAAAACAAGATTTTATATGAGGGAGTCCGCAGCTGGTACATTTTCGTCGAGACACTGTACAAAAAAATGTAGGAGTACAGTTTAGTAAATATTGCATTTTTCAGAGAATCTCACAAGGTTTAATACATTACACCATCAGCAGTTATGGAGCCTCTTAGTAAATACATCAAATTGGCAGACACAACTAATCTGTTTCTCTAAAGCTTCAAGGACCGCATGCAACGAAAATAATGGGCCAGGCGATGAAAGTACAGTAGGTCGTCGATACAAGATGATTAAAGTTAGTACTGTACTATCCTTTGAAAAGTGGTGCAGGAAATCAGTTAGTCTGTATGGCAATGAATAACAGAAGTCTGGAAAAACATTTGTTCGTCTTCAATGAGTGACTCAGTGTAAAATTAAGTGGTGGATGTAAGCATTTAGTCATTGTATTTCAAGGGTCTACTGTACAATTAACTCCCAAGATTAAGTACCACCACACCTTGGTACTCATTACTGTCATTACCAAGCCCATGACATTTCTTACATTCAGCCCCTAGTGCATTGCAGAACACATGAATCCCTGTAAAAAATAGTCACAGTTCAAATGCTGCATCCTAGCTTTCTGAATTGCAAATCCAATTACAATATTGCATCCTGGCCTTCAAAAGTTGCAAACCCAATCACAAGATTGCACCCTGGCTTTCTAAAGTTGCAAACCCAATCAAACAACTCAACTATTTCCAACAATCAGCGATACTTAATTGTCACATCAGTTATCATCCTGCCTTCCCCATGAATTTTCTTACATTTGGAGAAAAATATTTATCACATGCTGAACTTTGACATAATTACAGCACCAAGCCTGAATCAAATATTGCTTCATGCTTGATCATTATCTTTGCAAAACCATGGAGCTAATTCACTGTGGACGAATATACAATATGAAAAAGAAAAACATTTATCAGCCACACACTGGACTTAGCATTATAATTACAGGACCAAGACTGAACTAATGTTTTCCCAAGCAGGATCATTCTCTTTATCTTTATCAAAAAAAAAAAAAAAAAAAAAACAGCTCACTTAACGGCACTAAGATATTGTCAGCAAAATAGAGGCTAACGATTCTTCCAGACTGTGCCACAAACCAGCACCAATACTTAATAACTCCGTTGCCTGACATATGTTGGATGAATCATTAGCATACAATCTCCTGACAATTTCACAGCACCAGGGAAGCCAAGAAACAAACCAACCACACATCAAAGGGGAAAAATTTAGTGAACTGGAGGCTGTCGATTTCTCCAAACTGTGCCATAAAACAAAAAAACTTTTACTGAAGTTGACACTCTATATTTTTAGTTTGTTTGGAGGAATATGTAGCCTCCTATCCATCTAAAGTATCATCTCGCCCTTTAAGTGAACAAAATTGTGAGGTGATGGCAGCGCGGGTGATATAAATATGCAAGAGCTTAAAAACAAACAATATATACAAATAGTGGTCCAATTTCACAGTCTTTCCTGTTTGTTTGTTTGTTTCCTTCCCAACCAAACAGTTCAGTCTTTATCATCATCATCAAACAGGCCAGTCCATACACTAACCACATCAGCCTAACAGTTCAATACAATACTGATGATCCATAAAATGTTAGTAAGTCACTATAAAGAAGTAAACTTCCTCTTGTTCAGTTGTTTAAAAATACACAGAAGAATGACTGTGAAATTGTCCCAAGGACTCGACATAATGGCACCCAACCATTGTGCATTTACAAACGGTGAATTGGGTAACACACGAGCACATCTTTCACCTCATCCTCTGCTTAAACTATGGGGTCATATTTTCTCCAAATGGTCATTCTTGGTGGGTGGTAAGGAATAAATGAAAAGGGGAAGAAAGATTGTGCCAGATGAAAAAGACCTGATACTGAACCACAAAAGAGAATGAGACAGAGAGGATAGACAGCAAGTATGCAGGAAAAAGAAGGAAAGGAGGGACAGTTTAAGAGAGGAAAGGGAAAGGCTCAGGTATGGGGTTTGAAAGATAGCTGTGAATATGAAGGGAACGAATCTAGCCCAAAAATGGAGGATGTGGGGAACAGGTGCTCATGTGTTAGACCCTTAGAGGAATGTGTTATCACGGGGCCCCAGCACATACTGTATACAGCACACCCTTGATATAATGCAACCACATTTAACACTTCTTATTTACCACTGGCCTAGTTAAGTCTGTATGGTAATGAACAACACAAGCCTTAGGATGTGTCTGGTGGTCTTCAGTGATGAACTATGTGGAAACTTAAGTGGCCAGTAGTGAACAACACAAACCTTGAAAAATGTGTAGTGGTCTTCAATGAGGAACTGACTATCCCTAGGAGTGTGGTATCCTGTATAAATATTTACCCATGTTCCTGTATATCAAGGGTCTACTGTACAACAACAAAACATCTCCGAGGAGTTAGCTCTGCAGTGTCTCTACCATTTTCATATCTCTTGGACTTGCATATTCCTAGAGTTATAAAAAATAAATAAAATTCAGTAATCAACTGTTAATACAGTATAAGGCTTTGGTCAAAGCAAAGTGATTTTATGAAGGCGATACAGTACTTCCAATGCTCAAATGAAGTGAACTTTGTAACTGGATGATCAATGATTAGTTAGCTCTTCTGCACAGTAACTGAGTGAGTGAAACAGCTGACTGGGTGGACAAGTTACATCTGAATAAATCTGACACAAAATCAGAACAATATGATGAGTTTATAAAGACAGGCTTACCGAGTCAGGCCCAAGTACATTACCTACTGTAGTCTTTCGTTACCTGTAATTATGTTATGTTATGTTATGCTATGCTATGTTAGGTTAGATTCGCCTAGACAGTCACACATCATCCAGTCAGAGGACGAAGGGACAAAAAGCACCTTTGCCTGGCCTGTACCAACCAACTAATCTTTGTCTGTGTCAATGTACAGTACTTTGTGTTTCTCAGAATTTTAAAGACTATCAAATGTAAACTTACAACATTAACTGTATCTACATCCAATAACTATTATAATGCCACGGTTATTTTAAGGCTATAATTACATAATTCACTTTAGAAAACAAAGAATGTCAAACTAGTTAACAGCTATTAAATAATGTTCTATCAAACCTCCAATGACTTCTAAACTTAAACAAATCACTCAAAACTTTTAGGCAGCAACTAAAAATCTTCAGCAGTAACTGAAACCTTTAAGAATGATTTCAGAATTAGACTTAATGTGCAGTTGGTTTCCAATAAGGTTACTGTTTACATGGTACAGTTACAGAAGGGAGTTTTTCTACTACCATAGGAAGCCCTTTTATCATAGCTCACATCTAAGACTAGTATTGGAAGAGAGTTATGAATGAATGATAGTAAAATATATAACGACAAAGATGATTGATTGGTAGATAAGTTGAGAGAAAATTATAATCATAATGCAACATAATGATTAAGCAAGAGAGCATTATGGTCAACTAAAGGTGTATGCTATCATATAGAGGAATCCCAAGGAGCTAAAGAAACTCCCTTCTGCAATTGTACCTGGTTAGAGATTACCATGAAACTTTTATAAATATCCTGTACTGACATTCTTTACAATGACACCACCCAAAATTTCATAATTAAACATCAATAGTTGTATCAGACAGCAATTCTACAATATAAATTGAATCCTTTTGTTAAAAATTATTGCAGTGATAAAAGAAACACTAAGGTGGTTTATCTTATCATTCAGTTTGTTGGCTTCACATGCCCAAGAACTTCAAAAAGATAGTTTCTCTGAATGTTGTAATGACTAAACAAACTATGTCTTGCATGACACTGACATCCCATCAAACAAAAGGAACTCCAGGATGTTAGTATTTTGTAAAGGAAGCCCAAAACCTCATCACACTGTACATATCTTTTACGTCTTTTATCTGTTCCAGTGAATATAAGAATAACACACAGCTCAATATTAAGCAAGAAGCTTTGCATTTGTTCTTATTTCTCCCTGGTTAGTATGTGGTAAAACAAGTTTAACATATACCGGTAGGTGAATTCTTGGAGGAGTTTTTTTCCTTCATCATTATCTGGTGTTAATCCTAAGCTGGTGTATATAAGTAAATAGAAGTGTTGACAGCCTTTGAACATCAGCAGTGCTACCCTCAGATAACAAACATCATTATCCTGTGGCTGTCAAGACAATGAAGGAAAATGTTGTAGGTTGTTGTTAAATGACACCTTTTCAACTTGTGTTATTAATTCAGCCCACAAACAGCCTGGTAAGGATCAAGAGACATATTTTTACTAGTAGATACTTCCTCTGTACTGTCTTTGTAATTCTTTGTATTCTTTTAACAAAAGGGCCTTCACTTCTTTTTCCCTCAATCATCCTATTTGACTCCAAGTTCTCCTCCTACTCTTCCATCTCTAGTACTATTTCTTTGTCTCCATATTTCTCCTCCTCTGCCTTCCCTATTACCATTTCCTAGTCTCCATATTCCTCCTACTATTGCCTCTTTCTCCTCCTCATATTCCTTCTCCATTGTCATTTTTTTCTCTATATTTCATCTACTTTTGTCTCTTCCTTCTCTGTTCCCATTTCTTTGTCTCCATATTTTTCCTATTTTTCCCTCTTCCTCCAATGTTAGCATATCATTGTTTCCCCATTTCTTTTTCCTGCAATTCTTTCACTTTCCCTTTCTCTCAGTACACCTCATTACCACCCTCAAGCCAGTCTATAATAATAGTACCCTTAGTAGAAATAACAAAATAATACGTATTCTAGTATCTATGATGGTGCAATGATCAATAATGATGAACGATGACTGACTGACTGAAGGAGAAGGGTATGATGATGTTGGAAAATCGAAGGTCATTAATTCTTTCTCTTTGTGACAAGAAAAAGACTACTACCAGTAAAATTAATAAGGTGATTTGTTTTAATTATGGGTACACTAGAGGGCTGCCGATTCCTCCAAACTATGCCGCGAAACACATCCCCAAGTAGTATCATTGAGGTCACTTGTTTCCAGGCACAGCTTGGAGGAATAAGTAGTCCTCCAATTCACCACCAACAGGAGGCTCTCCCTTTACACATAATAAGGAAGAATTAGAACCCTCCATTTTGTCAACACCAACATGACCAACAAGAAGTTAAAACACCTAAAGTTAAATAAGACATTCTGCACTGTAATCACAGGGGTTATGCTGTAAGCAAATTGAAGTCTTCTGATTCCCCCAAACAATACCACAAATCAGTCCACCCATCATGCCTGCTTCTTGACACAGTATAGAGGAATAAGTAGTCTTCTATTTGTCAGTAATACCTCACCCCTCTTAACCATCTCTTTCCACACAAATGTTCTAAAAGCACTGAGTTAATAATGCTGGACTACTTAACCTAGAGGTGGAAAAAATATTTTGAGTGTTATATCATGCTTCATAGTCTGCTTGCAAAACTGGGCCAATAAAAGTTGAATATGACTGGCCCTCTGTATGCACTGCAACCTGAGCTACAAGGGACCAAACCCAAGAAAAGTTACAACCCAAGAGATGACAATGACCGGTACACTGGGTCGTAATATTATCTGTGCACAATGTACCTGCGATACATTGTGAACCACAGAGCCGTATGCAAGAACAATGGCATGGTACCAGTACGATGACTCTGTCTATGGAGTTGTCGTACCAGTGCCACGCCACTGACAACACCTCAGATGTTCCTGTATACAGAACACAGAACTCATCATGGTATCCCTGTCGGACTGATGTTTCTGTGTACATTGGCTCACGAGACTTGAAATATCAGACCAGCCAGAACTTACTTTATCCTTACCCTCCCTAAAGATATAGGATAATAATAATAATAAAAAAAAAGTCCCTAAGTGGTTGTATCAAAAGTCATCTACACTATACAGCACTCAAGCTACCTCTCCACCTTTATACTTTCTAGTGACTCATGCCTCACACTTCTGTAACTCTCCAGTCCACAAGTGCTAATTCATATGAGGTTTTCCCAACAACAGCAACTTATTCATCTACTCAGTGAAGTTCTGGTAAGTTGGGCAACTGATATGCCACATCTATCCAGTTTATCTCCTCAAACATTAATGGGCCTGTGATACTTTTGGTGACCTGATGGTTACTGATTCCTCAAAATTGTACCAAAAAACAACTGACTGACCTAATCTAATCTAGGTCATTTGTTTTGTGAGACTGTTTGGAGGAATAAATAACTTACCAATTTACCACAAAAGTTACAGGCCCTGTAACAGAATGACAGCCCAGTCCCTACACTGGATCAAGGAATAACATTAGCAAAAAACATACATTAAGGAAGGTACGATGATATTGGTGAAATGGACCCTCCTGATTCCTTCAAACTCTGCCTGTAAACATCACACCAACTCAGTTTAGGTGGCCTGTTTTGTGACACAGCCTTAGAGAAGCCAGTAGCCTCCAATTTACAAACAATATTCTGACCCCTTCCAATGGCTTGATAACGTACAACGACTTCAACATCCTTACACTCACTTTCACTCTGTTAACGACCTAACATCTAGTAGAAACAAGGCATCGTCCCACATGCTTATCTTCTGCGGGAGTTACGTGACCGGTTTTGACTCTGTTTCCAGGTCGACTAGAGTGGCCACAGCGGGTGAGGAGGTGGGGCCTTGAGCGGAGGAGGTGGAAGGGAGGTGGTGAGGGGCCAAGGGGCTACTCAATGTCTGTGGTACTGGTGGTGGAGATGCAGCAGTGCTGGAGGAGGAAGGACTCTCAGGGGGAAGAGCAATGGTGACTGACTTGGAGGCCTTGACCCCCGTTTGCAGTGGGGTGGTGTGGGTGTGCGTTGGTGGGGGCAGCAGCGGGGATGTGGAGGAGGTGGAAGGTGTGGGGGACTGAGCCCGTGATCCTGGGGAATCATCCAGGGTGGGCCACGCTCCCCCACCACTTTCACCACCTCCCTTGTCCTGGTTCAGTCGGGCACTCAGCAGACGTAACGCCTTTTGTCTGGGAAGGAAGATAGTTAATTAGGCAGGTACTGGTTCCATATTGGGTATTTGGCCCATGTTATCTTTTTCTGACCAATATAATACTTCTTAAAATAAAAATCCAGTAATAGATTTCACAGTGAAGGAAATAACCGGCAGTGAGGTACAGTACTTCATAGATCCATCAAATGTGGTTATAACTGTAGTTACTATATTTCATTATCATTGTATGTGTGCATGAAGTAAAATTAGCACATATATTTTTATTATACAATCTTTACCTAAAAGTATTTTTACCAAAAGAATAGGACTTTTATCTTTTGTGACTCAATACACATCAACCAATACTAAGACTTTGTACCTCCTCCTCTCTGCATCATGTGGGTCCATGCCGGGTAGAGAGATGGCGATGGATGATGGTGCTCCCACATCATACCTTCGTACTGTACGTCGACACACTCTCGCCCGAACCAAACATGCAAACACCCAGTCACCCACCACCTGGATGGGTGGCTGTAGTACTGTTGGGAAGAAGCTGACAACAAAACATCTTGTTAAACAGGAAAGATTATTTTTGACAAACATAAAGTGTATTGCAATTGTAATAAACATTAGAAAAATAACAACATAGTAAAATGGGTATGAAGCTCTTTTTTCATATTATGCTTCACCTTATAAATGGTAGATAAATATTCTTTCTACCATTATCTTTTATTAAACATGATTTGAACATTTTATATAAGTGTAAGAGAGTAATATCCTATTTCTTACTTTATGCTTATAAGACAGGTATAAAGGATTGCATTTCCACAAGTTATCATTATTTAAACAGTTTAATTTGATCTACATTGAAATGAAACAAAAATAGCCTTCATTGGCCTAACCTCAGCACCCAAAGTAACTAAAGTTCTCTCTATAAAACTGCTGTAGATAATGAACATAAATCACATCTATACAAAGAAAGAACTTACCAAGAGAAGGCGAAGGTCTCTGCCATGTCACCTCGGGTACCATTGGAGTGGACCTGATAGAAGCGGAGGTAGACCCAAGACACCGCTATGCCACACCCGATCATGGTGGTGTATAGGCCCTCCAGCAGGTGACACACATAGAGGATCAGTGCCGTCAGGAAGAGACACAGCGGCACATGTCGGTTTGATATTTTACCAAGGGGCGTGCGTGTGTGTAGCAGGACATGGTCGGGCATGATCTGTTTGACTGCGACCGAGAGCCCAGCGATGTACCCAGCCATGCCGTTGATCTGAACACTGAAGAGGACCTCCGGGTTGAAGGTACACATGTAAATAATGAGATAAAACAGTGCCGAGATGAAGGCCACACACACATTCACCAATAGGAAGAACAGCACCATCTCGAAGCTCCCCCATAGTGGTTCGATTAGTTTACCACAGAGCCCCAACGTGACCAGATCCACACAGACCTGCCACAGTCTAACCTCAAGGAAACAGTGAGTAAAGGCAGTCCATAACCAGAAGGTCGGAGGTAACAGGTAACCAGGGGTAACACTTAACACCTCCACAGCAGTCTCAGAGAAGGACAGACCATATCCTATTATCAGCAACACACATACAAACTTCACGAATAGTCCCGTGTTGCCTATAATGGCGATCAGTGACTGTTTGATGACGGGTAAATTGCGAAAAACTACACTAGTAGAAGCCATCTTGGTCAACGCAACAGATTCCTGCGTTTCACACTAATATAAATTAATCATATATCATCAATTAACACATTATTTTATTAATTGGTAGACGCTGTGTAAATCATATATATTCAATTAATATTTGTATAACATGTAGGTAGTCTCATTTATTTATAAGAATATTATCCTTGTTCGTGGACAGTGAGTGAATCGCATAAAACAAGTGATGTATTACAAGCGTCACCAACTGTAAACAAACTAATGTCATCTACACAAACCTATTCAGAAAAAAATATTACACGTCACTCACAGCATGCTAAATATAAATGTTTACTAATCAACAGGTGATGCGGTCGTACCTCATTACAGTTTAGGTAAAATAAAGTACTTAATCTGTGATATGAGAGTTTCCCCAGCGTAATATTCAGGATGTTGCCTAACTTACATTCTATTTTTCTAGCCAGACAATCTCCCTAGAAGGTGATACCCATACTCTATCCTATACTATACATAATGACCATACAGTGGATATAATGGTGCACAGTACAATTTTTTTTTTAATAATAAGTAGAGAAATAGCTAGTAAAAACACGAAGGAGCCAAAATTAAGTCAGTGATCTACAATAGTCAAGACAGTCGCCTCACAAGTGAGAGATGATCAGAGATCCCGAGTTGGACAATTCAAGTACCTGTACTGGGATGATAGTGGCATCCACCGATGACGTACTATGCATCAGTGGCCCTGATTAATGGGGCAGACAATCATCGCTGTAGTCTTATTACGGTGTGACCAAAAGCGGAACCAACATTGTAGGGATTTCTCAACTGGAAAAATATTTATCTTGATTTCAGATCCACAATTAAGCGCATTAACCTGTATGCTTCCATATTACCTGCCGTCCTGTTACGTTAAATCTCTGGTGACTGGAGCCTTGTAAGCTCAGGCAGTTCTCTGTCAGTTAGTGCCATCAGCCAACTCTTGGATCATCTTAGTTCCACACTTCAGTTTCTTCTCAATATTGTTCACATGTTTTTGTCGGAGTGATCTCCAGGCATGGACACATTAGTCAAGGTATATCCTCACTAGTCATTAACCTCTTTCAGCAAGATGTTGTGGGATAAATGAAAGGTTATAATTACAGTAGTAACTCGATGCTCTGCCAGGCAGATTATCTAAATTTACAAATTTACCCTCTTTGTAACATAGTTTTTGGAGGAACCAGCAACCCTCCATTTCGCCCATAAAATATATTACTCTCTTAATATAAGGGATACTCTCTTTAACGGTAAAGTGGAGGGATACTTGCTCTGCTCTGCACTGTGTCACACATATCACTGTGACATCAGATGATCTCGAGGTCTCCATACTAGTTAAATTGAGGTAGTTTGTTTCATTGAGGAATCAGGAACCCTCAATTTTCCTCCTATATATAGCTACCATACGTAGGGCACAAACTGTAATTAACACAAGAGGAATTTACGAGCCTGAGTGCCTGCTGGGTGGGTGGCTGGCGTGCTCATCACCTGTGACGTCACTCTGCCCACACTCTGACATCACCGACACCACACCACAGGAAGTCCGTGTCCTGTGGGGGGTATCTCTCTCTCTCTCTCTCTCTCTCTCTCTCTCTCTCTCTTTGAAAAAAAATTACCGGCTCCCTTATGTAATTTCTTTGGTTTCTTTACGGTAAAGGCATTGCAATACAAGACATAATTACTCACACATACAAAACTACATATGCATTATTTGGAACTTATAAGGACTGGAATATTTGCACACGAAACATGCATGTCAGGTCATAATGTTACCTAAATGAGAATCGGTGTATTATCGCCAGGATAATATATATATATATATATATATATATATATATATATATATATATATATATATATATATAATAAATGCACTGTAGATATTTATATTATGTGATCGGATGCTACTGATTATTCCTCCAAACTATATGCCACAAAATAGATTCGATTAATGTCTCCCTCAATGCAAGTGTTGCTTTGTAGTATTAATTGGAGAATGTATATAGGTGTTATAAATATTTAAAATTTGGATGGAGGAATGGTGATTGGATCTAGGGGTGTGTGTGTGACCTTGACATGATATTCTAACTGACCTACTTTTCACACACTCACACAGCTCATTTCTCCACCCCTTTATATCATTAAAAATCTATTACACACGCACACACACACACACACACACACACAGTATGTATATTATAGTACTCCTAGTCACACCAGAGGATGTACGCATGGTCTAAAATGTATACAGTATAGAGTAGACCCTTGATGTAATATGAATGAGTATTAGGCGACTTAATTTGTATCCACCGCTTCGTTATAGCTGCCACTCATTCCCTCAACTCTCTTCTAATATAACCTACTTACAATTACACAATCTAACTCAAATTAACCCAATCATTATCAATATTCATTACGGAACTGCGATTTTCTATTAAATTTCCAAACTTTTAGTAACAAGAGAAAAGCACAATAGCCAAATATATATGATTATTTACGTAAGATTAATATGATTCACTGATTGATTCATATTATAGAAGCTGCAACAGCGAGGTCATATAGCGCCAGAGAAAGGTGATAGAGAGGTGTGACAGCAAGCAGGAAGAAAATAAAATGAAAAGAGGGACAGCTGAAAAACAGAGGCCGAAGGGGCGCCCAAACCCTTAAATGAAAGTATTGCTCACATCACTGCAGGCAATACGGGTTTTATTAACGTAAGCTGCTATGGATGGGTACACGTGCCTATAACTGAACACACTTGGTAAATACCACACATATACACAGCTGTCTGTTGGAAAGATTAACTACTGCCACCACCTTTTACGGGTAATTATGTAAACAGGCTATATGTGTGTGTGTATGTGTGTGTGTGTGTGTGTGTGTGTGTGTGTAGCAGATTAAACGTCAAGTCACGTCCTGCATAACTTCACGGGACAAGTATGCAGTTACAAGTGGCTTGATATAATAGTAAAATAAACAAACGTGGCGCGCGATATACAGTGAACTTCAGTGATGCCAATTAAGCGCCTGTTTTACGGCCTATTGAGTATTATTTCAATATGTAAGAGAATTAATTAGGGTAAAAATGCATAGTGATAGTTTTCATTTACACTAAACTCTAACTATTCCTTCTTATGTGACTAGAAAACATTCATTAGCCTTCAAAATATGCAACTGCTTCCGTTGAAAATCCGCCAAGTTAGCATCTACGGCACGAGGGGATTGTTTTGATGACGTCACAAGAGGCTGGAGGGAGAGTGCCAGACGTACGACCAAAACATATGATTACTATGGTGACTCTTGTTGCAGCGTGGAACCATATACTATTTCAGCATATACTAATTATCAAATACCAATCTTTACTGCAAATTAATATGATTGGAAGATGAAGAAACAAGCCTAAAGAAAGCTTCACGCCTGTTACAGAAATATTGCTCACATCACCATCAGCTGTTTTCTCAATTACATGAAGAGGGACGGACGTGAAAGTGGTATGTTGGTTGGTTGGTTGGTTGGTTGTCCTACTTGGTGATTACGCAAACGTGTTAGAGGTCACGTACTATACAATGCTTTCAATACTACTACTATTACTACAGATAGACTACTACTACTACAACTACTACTACTACTACTACTACTACTGCCACTAGCCTACTACTACTACTACTACTGCCACTAGCCTACTACTACTACTACTACAACACCACCACTGACAACTATAACTACTACTACAATACCACCACCACAACCACCACCAGTAAAAACACCTACTACTATTACTACTACTACTTCTACTACTACTACTACTACTACATGGAGGGTTACTTAACAATTCCTCACAAACTATAATATCAGACTACATTACCGAACCTTTACTTGTATACTGAGGATTTATAAGAATGCAGTCTGTCTGTTTCTTGATATATATTGGAGGAATCAGTAGACCTTCAGTTCCCTCACTCCATTCCTAACATTAACAAACTGTCAGCGAATTGAGGACTGCTTATATGTTATCAAACTGTGCCACAAAACAGACTCACTCAATGTATAATACGTTCTGGTTTTTAGCACAGTTCTATTTTATGTCATTTATCTCCTACCTTCACAAAAACAGCATTATAATATTACATAATAACCATTTGTAGTATAGATTTCTAAATGTTTAGGTATCAGTATATGTAAACTGATGTTAGCCTATACACAGTATACAGTAAAGTATGCAAGTATGTTTTCCCGGTATATACAGTAATTGTGTGTATGTATGTACAGTTGACAAAATATGAATTGCGACCAATCTTGATGGAACGATAATAACTATATTAACTTCCACAACTATTTGTAGGTACGATAAGCATGTAATACAAAAGGAACTATACATTTCCTTCTGTATTACGTATAATTATAAACCCTACAAACAAATATGGACATTAATATACCAGCTGACGTTCCATCAAAAGTTGTCACAATTCATATTTTATCAATTGTGTATGTGGAGTATGTATGTATTATTTAGATATGAACTGTATGTATGTATGTATGTATATGTAACTACAGAACAGAGGTTAGTTATTAGCTAGAGCCTCCACCACAATCTATACAGACCACTTACAGTATATAGGCTGTCAAGGGAATGCCAGGTGACACACACACAAACACACACAGCAGCAGAATGCATACAAACATAGAAAAAAGTTAAACACACACACACACACACGCAAATGCTCAACACACACACACACACACTAACAAAGCAGCAGAATGCATATACATACACAAAGGTTACACACACATACACACACACTCAAAGGAGCAACACACACACACACACACACACACACACACACACACAGAAAGGAGGATCATACACAGACAATAGCTAAACACACACACACACACAGAAAGGAGCATCATACACAGACAAATATTTAACACACACACACACACAGAAAGGAGCAGCATACACACAGACACACAAAGGCTCAACACACACACACACACAATAGCAACATACACACAGACACACAAAGGCTCAACACACACACACACACAATAGTAACATACACACATACAGATAAAAGGAGCAGCACACAAACAAACACACACACACACATAAAGGAGCAACATACACACAGACACACAAAGGCTCAACACACAAACAAACACACACACACATAAAGGAGAAACATACACACAGACACTATAAATACTATAAATACAATACCACTTCACTATAAATACAATACACAATACACTGGTAATACAACACACAACAGTAAACAACCCAGAGTATAAAATAGGTATATATAACACAAAAACACATTCTTTCCTTAATCTGTTCTTTATCCATCACTTCTCTCTCTCTCTCTCTGGGAATTATATACAGTAAACACCTCCTCTCTCTCTCTCTCTCTCTCTCTCTCTCTCTCTCTCTCTCTCTCTCTCTCTCTCTCTCCAAATCTAGTTTAATAAGGTGATAGATAATACACTTTTAGTACACACATTAGCATGCCTTGATTCCTTCAAAATAATGCGAGGCAGGAAAGAAAACCAATTAAACAAAAATAATGGTGACCTGATTTGCCTGGAATAACTTGGAGGAATCAACTACTCTAGATTAAATTATACCAACACTATAATTATTACCCCATCATGCTGAACGAATAAGGAAGGAAGAGGGAAAGATGAGAGAAAGAAGAGGGAAGGAAGAGGGAAAGAAAAACCCAATGCAGTTTGCCTAAGAGATGAAGGAAAAAGTACAGCCGTGGCTGATAGTGCTTGACCAGGGTATACAAGGAGTGTTGGGGAGCAACTGAACTGAGTTCGAAAATGTGAGTCTTTTAAACTTCTCTCAATGTTGAGAATGGTTTGGAAAATTCACTTGATCGAACTCTGTTAAGTTGCTCTCCAACACTCCTTGTATACCCTGGTCAAGCATTATCACCCATGGTTGTAAAGTCATGGTCTAATGTACTGCAATACCTTCCAATGAGATGGCTTCGAAAAATGATCCGAAACTATAGCTGTTGGTGTGTGCAATTTTGGTTCATAAAAATAACTCAAATAGCTCGCTTTTATTCACCAGGTTGCAGTACATTAGACCATCACTTTACGTACAGTCACGAGTAATAATAAGTATATACAGCTTTGGTTGAAGCTTTAATTAAAGGGGTAATTCTTTTTTGTTACATTGGAGTGCCTTGATTCCTCCAAAGTATGCTAAGAAACAACAGGATCAGAAGAGCAAAACTAAAACTAAAAAAACTGTTGCTTGGAATAATTTGGAGGATACAGTTGCACCAGATTTACCAACACAAAATTTCCCCCTTACAGAGTCCCAATACACCAACGAACGAAATAATTCCAATGGAGATCTTATTGTGTATTTATTTATTTATTTATTTATTTATTGTCTCTATAGGAATTGGAAGGACACCTGCCTGAATACTTATTAGTTCTGGTGACTGACTGTACACATACCACAACAAACACGTATAAGAAACACACATAAACACACAGAAACACACAATAAACATACATTAAACAGGTGTATGCATGGTGGGCTGACTGACTGACTGCCTGGTTGAGTGGCTGGGTGGGTGGGAAGGGATGGAGGAAGGGAGTAACAGTGTAGCTTAGCAACAGACACACACACACACACACACAGACAGACAATGACGGAAGGTCTATATAGGAGGGATGTGTGCAGGTCTATTGTCCTGACCGTCCATCACCACCATACAGATATAGTACCTTCTTCCTGTCACCTTGGTAGTGTGTGTGTGTGTGTGTGTGTGGCCTGTGATTTATGACTTTATGTATATACGTATATGTACAGCCGTGGGTGATAGTGCTTGACCAGGGTCCAAGGACAATGAGTGTTGGGGAGCAACTAAACTGAGTTCGAAAATGTGAATCTTCTAAACCTCTCTCAACGTTGAGAATGGTTTGGAAAATTCACTTGATCGAACTCTGCTCAGTTGCTCACTAACACTCCTTGAACCCTGGTCAAGCACTATCAGTCATGGCTGTACAGTAGGCATTTATGTAGGTATATACATGGCTGAAGAAGGTATATTCCTGGGCAGTAGCTATATAATTATGTATAGGTATTCGTGAAGTAGTTAATAAATATAAGGTATAGAACTGCACCTGTCTTTGGTTGCATATTCTAATAGCGTGTATGTGTGTGTGTGTAACCTCAAACTATCTACACTATAGGGGAGGATAGGGGAGGAGAGAGAGGGGGGGGGGGAATGGGGCACTACAACCTGGGACCGAGCACTTCCGTATAAACAACAACAACAACAACAACAACACACTAACTGCAGTGTTGCTCCTCTAACCATCACGGTCTTCCTTCCTCTGTCTGTCTGTCTGTCTGTCCCCCAAGGTCATGGAGAGGGGGCGGGGCGGGGGCGGAGGGGAAGGGGGCATGGGAAAGGGGACAGAGGAAGGGGCAGGGGTCGGGGAGGACAGAGTAGTATAGGGAGTCAGAGGGAGTTTATTGTATGATTATATTTATACATCTTTTTCATCCTGACCAAAATGACAGACAAAAATAATCCATCATAAAATTATACACGTTTCGCTTTCTGTACACCCGTGATACGTAATTTCAGACCAGAGACGAACGGCGGGCACCACACATATATATATACTGTATACCCTGCATTCGAACTGAGCCTCTATAGGTGTATTGGGTGGGGAAATGAGAAATACCAGGTGATTCGAAGCTTATATACTGCTCCTCACACACTGGTCAGAAATTATGTATCACGGTGTACAGTCACGAGGCATAAAAAGTATCCAAGTCAGGTCAACTTCGAACAGTCTGATAGAATATTAATTAAGGACTCTATGATTGTGTAGTGGAATAAATTGGAGGGTTCTGATTCCTCCTGACCATGCCATGAAATAAGCTCCTTCCCTATAGGTGTGTGTGTTTCGTGGCAATATTTGAAGGATTCGTTTACCTCTGATTTTCTGACTACATCACAATTAAGGTCCCTTTGACGAGCTCCAGGAAATATGAGACAAGATAAACATTGTAATTGATTCACTGTTACGTCAAATGCTTCGAAAATCTGACAAGACCTGATATTTGATATAGTTCGTGACTGCGTGTCTCGGTGAAGCAAATGAGGCTTGTAACAGGACTTCTGCCGCCGACTGTACATTAATTGCAGTTGCATGTATACCCTATAGCTGTGTAAATATTTGGTGCATTTTGTTTTGTACTGCATTACACTTACTGAAAAAAAGGCAATAATCTAATATGATATTAAAAAAATTAAACAATATAATAACGGAGTATGAATCCCAATCTTTTTACAGTCGTCATTATAAGATACAAACTGGTCACTATGTACAGTCGGCCTCAGGAATTGGTACACAGAGCATTGGTTAAGGACCCTGTGATCGTACAGCCGTGGGTGATAGTACTTCACCAGGGTCCAAGGAGTGTTGGAGAGTAACTGAACAGAGTTCGATAAAGTGAGTCTTCTAAACCTCTCTCAACGTTGAGAATGGTTTGGAAAATTCACTTGTTCGAACTCTGTTCAGTTACTCACCAACACTCCTTGGACCCTGGTCAAGCACTATCACCCATGGCTGTACATGAAAATTGGAGGCTTTTGATTCCTTGTGACCATGCCATGAAACAAACACCTTCCATATAGGTAGTGTTTCGTGGCAATATTTGAAGGACTCACTAACCTCCAATTTTCTAGATTCTAAGTATTACGCAAATAACATTACTGGAAGTGTTGTTTTATGTTAGAAAATTAATATATACAGCGGTGGATACGAATTCCTGAAGTGAACTGTATGTGTGTATGTATGTATGTATGTATGTATGTGTGTATGTATGTATGTGTTACTATCGGAATAAATAATGAGGTCAATTAATCATCCATGCAAACATTATCAAAACAAAAACTCTAAACCTTAATCACAATAATAATAATAATAATAATAATAATAATAAAAATACTAAAAAATGTGTGTGTGTGTGTGTGTGTGTGTGTGTGTGTGTGTGTGTGTGTGTGTGTGTGTGTGTGCGCGCGCGCTCTAAAACTAACTTAATAAAAAATATAATGAAAAGCTCTAAAAGTGTGTGTGTGTGTGTGTGTGTGTAAAAGTAAATAAACATGATAATTAAAAAGACTAACAATGTGTGTGTGTGTGTGTGTGTGTATACAAGACTTAGCTCCCAACAGAGGGTGTGATGTAATAGTAGTAGAATATGCACATCACTCTCATCTCCTATTTACTCTCTCTCTCTCTCTACTTTACCTCTCTCTCTCTCTCTTTCTCTCTCTCTCTCTCTCTCTCTCTTACACACACACACACGTAACCAAACCTTAAGAGCATTCAAGCGACTCGCATATTCTCACTCTCTCTCTCTCTCTCTCTCTCTCTCTCTCTCTCTCTCTCTCTTAACATTTCTACGTCGTATAATTTTCCAGTCCATGTTTATACTCCTCTTTACACATCTACCACCACCACCAGAAAATATAAAATAGACCTGATGAACAACTTTATAACTGTACTGTATATACTGCAACTTGGGTTTGTTTACATAATGAAAAACGTAAACAAACATCACTTCAATTTTGGAGATAACGATTCCTTCAAACTCTTCCCAGCAACAGGGTACCATTATATTTATTCATCTGGTCCTGTTTCCTGGTATATTTAGGAGGAATCAAGACACTCTAATGTACCAAACGTATACTAACTCCTTAAAACGAGTATAGAATGTTAACGAGAGGCCCTGCAAATCGCATCCCAAGAGAGAGGACAGAGGAGGTCCTACATTATGACATTAGGTGTGACGTTAGCATATTTACCACCGTCCTCTCGTCATATTAAGGCTTCCTCCGTCCTAAAAGTTTGATGTATGGGAATCGTACGACACCCGTTCATATATGTAGGGCAAGGACAGCACACAGAAAGGCCGAGAAAGAACAGAAAACGAGGGAAGATTTAATATAATGTATGCGAGCGAGCGAGAAGTTGGCGCGCTTTACGGTACGATATGTTTTCCGTTGGCACCGTAGCAGCATAGGGTAGGGTCAGAGGGCGTGAGTTTAGAGGAGGACACCCTTGACATTCCCCCTCTCCTGGCTGGCTGTATCGCTGGCTATAGCTGTCTGGCACTCACTACTCGTTTGTGTGTGTGTGTGTGTGCACGCGCGTGTGTTTGTATGTGTGTGTATGTGTGTTTGTGGGTGGGTGGGTGGGTGTTTGGCGCCTGGAAGTGAAAGTGCGAGCTGCCGTGTTTATTTATATATATTCATTTATTATTTGATCATTTATTATTGTTTCGTTTTCTACATTCGAACGAGAAGTGTCATGTATACTTTTTTCATCTATCTACATTCAAACGCGTAAATTAAAGTGCTAAAATATTATATAGCCTACTGTATAATATATAATTCCGCTACTCAAAAGCTCGCTAAGTCTTTTGGAAACTGTTGTTGTGAATCATTATATAATTTTGTGTGAATGTCCCGTTCGTTTTGCTTCACCGTGACAAGGATCGTGGCAAAATAAACTCATATATATATATATATATTATAATGAGTGTATATATATATCCTTTTCAGTGCATATATATCCTTTTGTTTTCAGGTTGTTGATTGCATACAGTTAAAAGCGAGTCGCATAAACTACAAACCTCGGAAAATATATAATAACTAAAATAAATTAAAATGCATCGGACGGATAATAAAATAACAATGACACCAAACTTATAGCGAAGAACAAATGACGAACAACTGAAGATAAAAAAAATATATTTATAAAAAATAAAATAAGAATAGCAAAAATAAATAAAAAAGGAGAAAGAAACCCACCACAACAAAACCAACAACAAATAATTCACAAAAACTACGTAAACGAAGAACCGAAAACTACAGTATGTCCCCTTCTCGCCTCCTGACGCTGCTACTCCTATTCCTAGTTATCTTCACACTACTGACGGAGGAAGGGGAGGCCGTGAGGAGGCGAAGGAGACGCAGAAGGAGGAGGAGGCAACGTGAGGGAGGGCTTGAGAGAGGAGGGCGTGGGGTGAGGAGACTTCGACATGCTGCAGGGAGGAGGGCTGAGTTTGTAAGGCGTCGTTTGAGGAAGGCGAAGAGAAAGAATGAAGAGGGACGTGTTAGACTCATTGATGGACGTGCTGATTGGGAAGGTAAGGCATTCATTAATAATATTACTATACTATATTACTACTACTACTACTACAACTACTACTACTACTACTGCTCTTAGGTCTACTTCTCCTACTACTACTATTAATACTGTATTCTTTTCACTACTACTATTACTACTACTACTGCTATTAGGTCTACCACTACTACTACTATTACTACAACTACTACTACTATTACTACAACTACTGCTGCACTACTACTACTACCACCACCACCACCACCAACAACAACAACAACACTACAGTATGACTAACACAAGACAACACCAAATACAGATGATCAAACCAAATATGCAAATACAAATATCACCCTCTCACTCTCACTCTCTCTCACTGCATGTCTCTCTCTCTCTCTCACACTGCATGTCTTTATCTCTCTCTCACACTGCATGTCTTTATCTCTCACTCTCTCACTGCATTTCTCACTCTCTCACTGCATCTCTCTCTCTCTCACTCTCTCTCTCACTGCATCTCTCTCTCTCTCTCTCTCTCTCTCTCTCTCTCTCTCTCTCTCTCTCTCTCTCTCTCTCTCTCTCTCCTTATAAGCCAGGGATGTAACACGCTTGGTTGGCTGGTTGACCCCTGTTTAAAGATTAAGATATAGGGATTACAATTCACCTTTCTCTTCATCCCTACTCCCTTTCCTCTCTTACTCCATCCCTACTCCCTTTCCTCCCTCTCTGTTCTCCCCTCTTCTCTCTATCCCTCCTGTTTCTCTCTGTTCCCCCTCTTCTCTCTATCCCTCCTATTTATCTCTGTTTATTCCCCCTCTCTCTATTCCTCCCTTCACCATCTTCTCTTTCATCTTCTCTTTCTTATCCTCTATACTCTTCTCTTCTCTCTCCTTTCCATCTTATTCTCTTTCCTCTCTTTTCTTCTTCCTCTCTTTTTTCTTCTCTCTCTCTCTCTCTCTCTCTTTTGTTTATTTCTTTCCTTCCTTCCCTCCCTTCTCCACTTACTCACATTCCTCCTCCTCCTCCTCTTCTCTCCTTCTCTCCTTTCCTACTTCCCACGCACATTCATTAGCACGTCATGTTATCTCTCTCTCTCTCTCTCTCTCTCTCTCTCTCTCTCTCTCTCTCTCTCTCTCTCTCTCTCTCTCTCTCTCGTCACTACACATGCACTTATCTTTCTGTCTCTCTCCCTCCCACACACACACACACACACATACACACACACAAACACATTCCTTCTCCTCCTCCCTTCACACCTCCTTCCTCCTCTCTCTCTTTCTCTCTTTCTCTCTCTCTCTCTCTCTCTCTCTAAAATAAAGATAAAACCAAGTATATTTATATATTGTATTGGTGTTCTCTCTCTCTCTCTCTCTCTCTCTCTCTCTCTCTCTCTCTCTCTCTCTCTCTCACACACACGACACGTAAGTATCAATTCTCACTACAGCTCTTCTATTCCTCTCACTATGTCGGTGTGTGTGTGTGTGTGATTAGAAGGAGTTAGTGGTGATTGATTAGTGACTGTCAATGTATGTGTGTGTGTGTGTGTGTGTGTGTGTGTGTGTGTGTGTGTGTGTGTGTGTGTGTGTGAGGGGGCCAGCTAGAATGAGTCAACCACCCACCCACCCACCCTACTCATCCGTCACTTTCACACACACACACACACACACACCTTACACCCTGACACCTGCCCACTGTGGGGAAGGTGATAGAAGTGTGTGAAACTGTGAATAAAAATAATGAGAATACGGTGGTGTGTGTGTGTGTGTTTGTGAGTGTGTGTGTGTGTGGGTTGGTCGACTCATTCTCCTGCTCGTGTTTCTCTCTCTCTCTCTCTCTCTCTCTCTCTCTCTCTCTCTCTCTCCTCCCACACATGCACCCATCTTTCTGACTCCCTCCCTCATACACACACATTCATTCACAGTCACTAATCAATCACTCTAACTCCTTCTAATCACACACACACACCGACATAGTAAGAGGAAAAGTAGAGTTGTAGTGTGAATTGGTACTTACGTATTTTTTGTGTGTGTGTGTGTGTGTGTGTGTGTTCTACCTACAACCTACACTATAGCATTTCACTAGAATGTGTGTGTGTGTGTGTGTGTGTGATTTGTTGATATTAGGCGCCATAACAGCAAGGTCATATGCCACCAGAGAAAGAAAGTGATGTGTATGTGTATGAAAAGGATCTAAATGTGTGTGTATGTATGTGTGTATGATCTACCTTCACCCTACATATCATTTCACCAGAACCATTATTATTATACACATACACACACACAGACACACACCTATACTAACCAAACCTTGACACAACACACATCACAACAACCAACAACCAATAACTAATATATGATGCATTAGTACTGGAGAATACCTGTATGTAGTTACCAGAGAAAAACAACTTCATTCCTAGTACAGTAATAATGTTCACGAATTGGAAAGATAAAGAGTGAGTGATTCATACACATAACCTATATTTGTTACACTAAGGTCGTCAACTGGTTCTTGGTATAATTTTAGAGGGAATGGTTTGTGTCCTTCCAATAATTGTACCACGAAAACATATACTCTATTTGTACCACTAAATATGTAAGGTCATCTGTTTTCTGATATAGTAATTATTCCATATACTCTACCACGAAAACATATACCCTACTTGTACCACTAACTAAAGTCATCTGTTTTCTGATATAGTAATTGTTCCATATATACTCTACCACGAAAACATATACCCTACTTGTACCACTAACTAATGTGGTTTGTTTCTTGGTATAAAAGGATTTGTATGAATGATTAGTATCCTTCCAATTGTAGGCCTACCATGAAACATATAATAGGCCTACCCTGTATCTAACACTAACTAAGGTGGTCGATCTGTTTCTTGGTATAAAAATATTTGTAGGAATGATTATTAGCCTACCAAGAAAAAACATGTACCTACCTCTATTTCTAACACTATATGGTGGTCTGTTTCTTGGTATAATTTATCATTCTAAGTGTATACCAGGAAACAGGTAACCTATTTGTAATACGAACTATGTCTGTTTCTTGGTATAATAATGTTTGTAGGAATGATTAGTATCCTTCCAATTGTACCACGAAACATGTACCCCTATTTCTAACACTATATGGTAGTCTGTTTCTTGGTATAATTTGTCATCCATACTGTACCACCTAACAGATACCTAGTACCCTATTTGTAACACTAAACAACAACATACGAGTCTCTCTCTCTCTCTCTCTCTCTCTCTCTCTCTCTCTCTCTCTCTCTCTCTCTCTCTCTCTCTCACACACACACACACACACACACACACACACTCACATATCCCAAAAACTCACAATAATACTCATGTTTTCATATTATCAACATCACACAGAGCAGAGGTTGTGTATGAAAATTTGAGGCTTCTGCTGATTCCACCTGACAATGCCACGAAACAAGCTCCTTCCATATAGCTGGTGTTTCGTGGCAATATTTGAAGGACTCATTTACACCTCCAATTTTCTGACTTAAAACCTGACCCTCTGTTTCCTCTCCATCAGGTAACGTACAGGTGTGGCATCAGGGCAGCTGGGGCAACATTTGTGACGACGAGTGGGACAACAAGGAAGGGGACATCGTGTGTAAACAACTAGGCTTCCCTGGGGTAGAAAAGGTTACCTACAGCGGTGTCTACGGAAAAATTAAACGTCAGTACTTTTGGAGTTTGTAGTTATGGAGTTTCTACGGTACAGATAAACGTCAGTGCTGTGTTTGTATTTGTGGATATTGTAATAATTATGTAGTTTCAAAGGTAATGTAAGAAGTCAGTACTGTGTTTGTAATTGTAGTTTGTAATTATTATGGTCTGTCTACAGCAAACATACAAACATTAGTAGGCCTACTGTGTTATATACATTTGTGTTTCTATTGTTTATTTTGTGATTTAGGAGTTTTTTAATTAGTTGTTTATTTTCCTTATTATTTTATGTGCCTCGGGAGTTGCAACGTTCAGAAACTATACCGTGTTCTCTGTTACTGCAATATCCAGTCACTACAGCACTGCTAACTGGGATGATCTGAGGCAGGACGGTACTTTCAAGATTCCCCATAGAATTATCTTTACTTTCGAGGCATACATTCCTTATTCTTTCTCTCTTACTATATTTCACGAAACTCTTGGTGTAGGCTAATCACGCTTGTTCTACTGCTGTCCACAACAAGGAGGAAATTTTCAGACTACTAGTACCGACGCCTTCACACTGATGAATCTCGTACTCTATTTATTTCTACCCGAAATAGAGTGTTTTCGGCTGACGTCACGCCAAGCTATGAATCATCAAGCCCCGCCACATCTATTATCACCCCATGGCTTTGACGTTATGTCTATCGAAAGTCTTCAATTCGAATCTATTCTTAACTCCAAAATTCATAAATACCTTACTCGCCATGATTTTCTTTCAGATGATCAGTAGGCCTATGGTTTCCTCCTTTCTGGTTCATGGTCATCCTCTATTCGGAACTTTGGTGATACGTTTACTGTTGCCCTCGACATGTCCAAAGCTTTTAATAAGAGTCTGGCACAAAGTTGTAATTTCCAAACTTCCCTCATTTGGTTCTAACCCTCTCTCTGCACCTTTTTCTCTGATTTCCTTTCTGGCCGTTCTATAGCTGCTGTTGTAGACGGTCACTGTTCTTCCTCTAATGCTATCAATAGTGGTGTTCCTCAGGGTTCTGTTCTATCACCCAACCTCTTTCTCCTGTTCATTAATAACCTTCTTACCTGTACCTCTTCCCCTATCCACTCCTATGCTGATGATTCCACCCAAGATCTAGACAGACCCTACAGTACACTACTCCACTCACTTTGACAACCGTCCATCCCAGCAGCTACTCTCCACATCACGTGATGATGCAGTAGCACACCTCACTTCTCATGTTTTAATAACTGGGGCAGAGAGAACTTTGTGGTTTTTAATGCCTCTAAAACAGTTCTTTCATCTTTCAACTATAATCTTCCTGATGACTATCCCCTCTCCTTCAACCACATACAGCTTCATCTTTCTCCCTCCCTTAATATTCTTGGAATATCATTTTCTCACAATCTCTCTTGAAGAGATCATATTACACCTCTAGCTAAAACCGCCTCAAAGAAGTTGGGTGTGCTACACAGATTCCGTGAATACTTCACCCCCACACAGTTACTCTGTACAGAGGTCTCATCCGCCCCTGTATGGAGTATGTGTGGGGTGCCTCAATCTTCATAACCACTACTGCACAAGGTGGAATCAAAGGCATTTCGTCTGCTCCTCTTACTGATTCACTACAACCTCTCTCTCTTTGCCGCAATGTTGCATCACTTTCTCTCTTCTATCACTATTACACTGGACATTGCCCTTCTGAACTCTCTCAATATATGATTCCTCCCCTCAGGAGAACATGCAACACTCGTCAAGACTCTCGTTCTCACCCCTTTTATGTATAACTCCCTAATTAATGCAAGAGCTAACCGGTACTTTCAGTGTTTCATATACACAACTGGTCAACTCTGGAACACTCTACCTTCATCCATTTTTCCACTTTACTACGACTTATGTTCCTTTAAACATAATGTATCTATAGACATCTCAAACGAAATTGGACCTCGCTTACTTTGTACTGACTACGCAGATGAGGACAACAAACGGGTTCACAATCTTTAGTCCTCATCTTTCTCGATATAGAAAGAAAACTGTAACATATCGAGTTTATTATATTATGATTTTTTAAAGCCAAAAGTTGTTCAGAAACAACTGCATATTCTCTTATAGCATTTTGAGTTCACCGATACAGTACTTATAATATACACGACCCACAGAACGGTACTGGATGGACAACCTCTTCTGTGTGGGTACCGAGACTAACCTGACCCAGTGTAACTTTGATGGTTGGGGAATACATGACTGTGAAGGGGAGGAGACGGCGGGTGTGGTGTGTAAAACTCACTTTTCCACCACCACGCCCTCCACACCCACACTACCACCCAGAGATCAGCCCAGGGTGACTAACAAGACAAAGTTGGCAGTGAGTACCTTTACTATATTATCATTAGCTAATAAGGTAACTGTTTCGGTCACGTCTGGTTGTTCATCTGCTTGTCTGTCTCTTATGGTTTTATGAGTGACCTGAATGCACCGCAGCCTAACCACTGATCTCTTGTCCCTGGTTACTGTCTCATTCATACTATGCCAGGAAACAGACTTGTACCTCAGTATATGAGTAATGAAACTGTTTTATTATACTTACTGTTTATACCATAATAGTCTAGAAGGATCAGTAAACCCCCATAAGAACTCTGTACGTCCTCTTCCTCCATCAGTTTGCCCTGGACGGGAAGCTGAGAATACGACTGGTTGGAGGGCGGACACCTACTGAAGGACGTGTTGAGATTCTACTACCTGGCAACACACACAGCAGGAGACGCAGTAGTAGTAGTAGTAGTAGTAGAACTGCTACACACACTACAGGCAAGGGGAAGAGTGGAGAGGAAGACAAGAGTGAGAGAGGAGAGGATGATGATGATGAGAGTACAAACGAAGTGGAGGGAGAGAGAAGTGGTCGAGAGAGACGTGCAGAGAGAGACGAGGAGAGATGGGGACGAGTGAACCAAGACCAGCAACACACACAACTCAACGAAATAGAAGACGAGGAGGACGATATAAACAATAACACGATGGACACACACAACCAAAACAACAACACAGCCAATACGACGGACCCACTCCAAGATGAAGATGAAGGTGAAGAAGAGGAGAGATGGGGCCTGGTGTGTGGTGATGGGTGGACACTACTGGAAGCCATGGTGGTGTGTAAACAACTTGGCTACGGGTTCGCCCAGGGAGCAGTATCTACATGTAAGATTAACAACTACAGTAACTATATTATGTCCACCACCATACTATATAGCAACATTTTATTTTCCATCTCTCTCTCTCTCTCTCTCTCTCTCTCTCTCTCTCTTCATGTATCTACTGTATGTATCACTTTTGCATCTTGAAACTGTAAACTTAATTGTCTCATTATTAGGGTGGTACTGTATTATTAAACAACTTTTTTGTCACCCAGTTCGAATTTTTTGCAATGCGAATTTAGTGATAAAACGCCTTTTAATCGAAGAACAAGTTTAATAATACCATGTTTAGTCTCATTTCCGTGCCTTCCTTCCTTCCACCATCCAGCTTACTTTGGAGGCAACATGAGTAATCTGGTGTTGAGTGGAGTCAAGTGTAATGGTAACGAGGGACGGATGGACCAATGTTTACATAGTGAGGTGGGCGACGTCTTCTGTCCTCACATGGACCACGATTACAACATTGCTGGAGTTACCTGTGTCAATAGTAAGTAACGACACACACTCACACGCACACACACACGCACAGAGAGAGAGAGAGAGAGAGAGAGAGAGAGAGAGAGAGAGAGAGAGAGAGAGAGAGAGAGAGAGACAGACAGACAGACAGACACAGGCAGACAGACAGACAGAGAACCAATGTACATTATGATAATTCCAAATTTTATAATATAGTGAGCCAATCATTCCCCCACAAACAGAAATGGCAGACCTTGTACCCGACCACTTTGAGTTGGCCCGTTCAGCCCACCTGGAGGACAAGCAGCTCTTCTTCCTTGGGTGTGCCATGGAAGAGAACTGTCTAGCGGCCTCAGCTAAGACAGTAAAGGTCAGTTTTCTTACAGGGTCGTGAGTTGTAGGCAAATCTGAAGGCTATCTATTCTTTAAAACTAACTATCTGTGTCACCACGAAACAAACTCCTTCATTGATATATCTTCTTTGTGGGCATAAAATATCACACATAACACCTTCAACTCAACACTCTAAATTGACCTTCCATAAACAAATCAGATACATATGTCTCTCCTTCCACGGATCACACACTCTACGCTACCTTCTACATACATAACATTGGGTATTGCTGACATTTAAATATATCCTCCCATCTCCTCCCCTACCACTTCCCTTCCTTCTGCAGGAGAGTGGGTATGGCTGGCACCTGGACACTCGCCGCTTGCTACGTTTCACCGCCCGGATCGTGAACCAAGGGGACGAGGCCTTCAGACCCTTCCTACCCAAGCAGTACTGGGAGTGGCACGCCTGTCACATGTAAGGCATCTCTCCATTTGTTTACATTTGATTCACTGATACTCCTCCGCCTTGCTTGTCATGTGGTATAAAGTTCTGCCACCTCTCTGGTATGATGGTGAACTTTGATAATACAATATACTTGGTACAGTATGATGGTGAACTATGAGAATATAGATCTTGTGAATGAGACATGATTGATTCTTCCATATGACTTTAAATCATTAAATCACAGTAATGAGGGACACGATTATATATGGTCGCCAGGTTAAGAAAAGTATAGTATGTATAATTATGATCCAGCATTATCTTGTACTTACACACACACACACACACACACAGGCACTACCACAGTATGGAGGTGTTCGCCCACTACGACATTCTGGACTCCCAAGGGAACCGGGTAGCTGAGGGACACAAGGCCTCCTTCTGCCTTGAGGACAACAACTGTATGCCAGGCGTAACTCCTAACTTCAAGTGTGCCAATTTTGGGGATCAGGTCTGTACATTAGTCAGTCAGTAAGTCAATCAGTCAGTCAGTCAGTCAGTCAATCAGTCAGTCAGTCAATAAATCAGTCAGTTAGTTAATCAATCAATCAGTCAGTCAGTTAGTCAGTCAATCAATGTTTTTGGCTTTGTACTGTTTTGGATATTGTGGTAAAGGACTTGATTTTACTGTTATTATTGTTGTTATTGTAGATGGCTGATGAAAATAGACACATAATGGTAGTAGATATAATGATGTTTATGATTGACAGTGATAACATTAATGAAGATACAGCAGATGAAGATTGAAGGCAAATAATAATAACAATAATAACAGTAATAATGCTTACAATACATACATACCTGATGATGATGTGTGGTGGGTTTACAACAGGGCATCAGTCCAGGCTGCACGGACACCTATGCTTACAACATTGACTGTCAGTGGGTCGACATCACCGACATCAAGCCTGGCGTATACACATTTAAGGTTAGTCATTATATGGGATTATACGGTGGGTAGAAAGCCTGTTTATCTGAATTGTATGCGAAATGTTAATAATAACACTCATCACTCTCATTGCCAATATGTGTTCGGCTAAATGGAATACAGTACTTATCACTCTCCTCACCCCTCCTCACCCTTTACACACAAACAATGACACCCTCCACCATACACCCACACCAGTACAATGAGACCACACCCTCCCCACACCATCACCAACCTCACACACACACACCAATCATCATCAACCTCTCACACACACGAGACCCCACCCTCCCCCACACACCCATACCCACACCATCACCAACCTCTTAAACACACACACAATGACACCATCCTCTATACACCCACACCAACATCATCACCAACCTCACACACACATACATCCGCACCATCACCAGCATCTTACACACACCTTCACACAACCCTAACCCTATCCCCATGCTGCCACCAACCAACCAACCTCTCCTGGTAACTTGTGGCCGAGTACATGTATGAATATTACTTTCATTCTCAATAACATCTGATCTTGTACGTGTCATGCCTAAACCCTAACCAAACTGACCTCCCCGTCCACAACCTCTCATACTGCTGCCTATCCTAACCAAACCAAACTAAACTGCTACCTAACTTAACTTAGCCTAACCTAACCTAACCTAACCTAACCTAACCTAACCTAACCAAACCAAACTGTTACTTAACCTCACCTCACCGCTGCTTCCATATTTGTCAGGTGTCCGTCAACCCCGAGTTGAAAGTGCCAGAGAAAACTTTCGACAATAATGCAGCCGTGTGTGAACTTGTCTACAGTGGCAAGGCTGTATGGGTTGGATACTGCTCTCTGGAACGACCCTAAAGCTAACTACTACTACTACTAACAACACCTTGAACCAGCTACTAACTCTGTAATGACCCTCAAGCAAACTACTGTACTACTAATGCCACCTTGAACCAGCTAATGACCTTCTGTAACATAAATGACCTTCTGTAAAATAAATGACCTTCTGTAACAGTTAATGACTCTCTGTACTGCTAATGATTGACTGAATGGTTATTGGTCGTGAACAGTGAAGACAGTTACGACCTCTGATATGTTAAAAAATAATTTAGCCCTAGACATGTAAATCACAACAGCTTGATGCCATAATAATAATTATAATAATAATGATACAATACTAATAATGCTAAGACTACTACAATACTATTACTACTACTACTACTACTACTACTACTACTACTACTACTACTACTACTACTACTACTATTACTACTACTACTACTACTACTACTACTACTACTACTAATAATAATAATAATAACAACACTCTCCAAGTAATCTACCTCATTATGTGTACTGTGCTGTAACTTCTGTAACTGCTGCCTGCCTCTCATTACAACTAGAAACCTTAACTAAGAATCTTCCTGGTTGGTGAAATTATCAAACACAATTATTTTCCACCACCAGCAGATGACTAACTAACTTTTCCTTCCTTCCCTGCGATTCTTTCTCATTGATAAAACTACCTCAAGTTATATAATGTGGAATTGTTTGTGTGTATAGTATATAGAAACTATTTTATATCACTACAGTAAACCCTCAATATAAGATGATTAGGTATATGTTGCACTATATCCTTTTAACACAGCTTCAGTAAATCGCTTATAGTTTATATGGTAATGAATAACGGAAGCCTGAGAAAATGTTGGTAGTCTTCAATGAGTACCTGAGTGTAAAATGAAGTGGTGAATACAAGCAATTATTCATTGTTTATCTAGGGTCTACTGTACTGTACTCCTCTTAGGGAATAACATTGTACTGACAAATTTATGAGGTCCTCGTGCCTCCTATCGTATGTTTGTCTCCACTCATTTGTTAGTTTTTATCATAACGTCATAATACTTGTCGTACCAACTGCCCTTTATGGCCTGGTAAAGTACTGTACTTGTTGCTTTTTTTTTTGCATTATTGTATTGTACTGTATTAGGTTCCCTTATGGTATCCTCATCTAGTTTGGTCAGGTACAGTACTTGTGTATTTTATTTTGTTTCCTTTATGTTATCCTCGTTAAGTTATGTAATCTTTGTTTATCTATTGTGTCCTATACTCACTCGTCCACTTTCAGTTTTCTATATTGCCAAGTTTCACAAATCAATATCAATTCTAACTTCTCATAAGTCCTGAATTCATATAAAGCTTAGCATTAGGTACGTATAATTTTAAATTTTTATACCTGTATAATTATGTATTCTAGTTAAGTCATGTTTATATATATACAGTATATATAAAGTTTTAAGAGTATACTGGAAGAGATTTTCTATGACACTTTTTTATATAGTATAGTATGCGTGTATTATTTTATATATTCTTATAAAGTTTAATGTTAGTTGTACTGTTTATGAATTTCTATAAGGTTCCTTGGTATGTGTATAATTAAACAAAGAAAGACTTATTCTTCCATTTCAAGATGGATTTATAGAGCAGTTCCCAACATCAGGTTAATTATTATGTTTACTTTACAATACCAATAACATCATAATTATCAACTTTAATATGTGTCCCTATTCTGATATACTGCTGCTTCTTTATAACTTAAGGGGGTAATTCACTTTTGTTACATTGGAGTTCATTGATTCCTCCAAAGTATGCTATGAAACAAGGTCAGATGAGCAAAAATAATGGTGTTCTGTTGCTTGGAATAGTTTGGAGGATTCAGTTGCTCCAAATTTACCAACACCGAATTTCCTCCTTAAACTACTGTCCATCCTTCATTTAATTTACAGTTACAAATATTTTCTTTTCTCTTTTTCCCTTCCATCATTAACAGATATAAACTACAGAGATATAATACAAATAACTTCTTTGGTTCACTTCATTTTACCTAACACATTTTTCCTATTTTGTTCCTTCATTTTTCAGTTTCTTTTTCTGTCTGTTAAAAAACTGCTATTCATAATATTTAATTTTTTCAGTTTCTCTCTTGGTCATATATAAAATTATTGTTCTCATTATTTAATTTACTTTCCCTCCGTCACCTCAACTTTGCGACCCCAGCTGTCCATCAACCCTGAGTTTAAGGTTGCCGAGCGTTCCTTTGACAACAACGCGGCGGTGTGTGAATTGATCTACAGCATCCAGAACACGTGGCTCGGCAACTGTACACTCCAACGACCCTAACACCTCACATCACAAGATGGAGTACTGTACTGTACAGCAAAAGATAAAAGTGATTTCCGAGTTTCAATAGAGCACTGTTGATATTAAATGGAGTACTGTACTGTACGGTGAAAGCTATAAACAAAATACCTTAACTATGTGGGTAACTACAAAACATTAAAATTAAACCTTAAATGCTCAACAGTCACCAGCAATATATCACAAACACTCCTTACCTTCATACGTTCCTTTGGGTGGATCAATCACTCACTGCCTTTAGTACATAACACACTTGTATTACTAAACTTCTTCGAGGAAAAGGCTCTTTGTTGCTTAAATTCGTATTGCAAAATAAGAGGAACTGAGCAACAAAGAACTTTTCCTCAAAGAATTAGTTAATAATACCACCCCAAGGCTTGTACCGCATAACACGACACAACGGGCCATTATGCAAGAACATTCCTGGTGTTGACATTGGTGTGGTACTGGTACGATGGCACTGTTGTAAGTCTATGGAGTCTTCGAACCGGTACTATGGCATCGTATGCACCATGAATGCTTTTTTAATGACACAACATAACCAACAAAAATATCACAGCTTGCATAAAACATGATAACAATGTAATGTATTCCTCTGCAACTATCACTGCCAAACTTAGTGTTAATACATGTCTGAATATACTGTATGAAAGTCAGGGTTTTGTTATGGTGGTTATATGAAACTAGATACAGTGTGCAAGATGAAATTAGTGTTTTGTTAATCAAAACTCAACTGACTTGAAATGTATTAGTCAGGATAGAACTACAGTACATGTCATATGCTGAAGAAATTATACAGTATATATTTTGCTACAAACTGCATAATGTTGAGCTACTGTATGTCAGTATACAAAAGTGTTATGGTTAATTCTCAAATATATACAGAAGACCCTTGATAATATACTATCATAATTATTTAACACAGACCGAATACATCTCTTAGTCTGTATAATAATACATAACAGAAGCCTGGGAAAACAATTGATGGTCTTCAATGAGTGTAAAATGAAGTGACGGATACAAGTATTTATTAGAGTTATAGCAAGGGTCTGCTGTAACGTCTGCATGGTGAAGAAATGAAGCAGTTACCTGAATTAGTGTGACAACAATGTGCTGCTTTAGTGTAACTTGTACCTCAGCCTTGTGTTTGTACATCCCATTCCTACCATGTACTGTACACCTCTTGTATTCACACCCTGTCTGAAATTATTAAAAGAAACCACAATGTATTTCGTGTCTTTTGTCTCCCTAATCAACAGAGCCGGACAGTGAAGTGATGTGGTTAATTCAGCACTGTAATATAATGTCGGGAGAAGTAGTGCCTTGGTTACTGCAATACTGAACGGAATCTAAAAAAATATATAAAAAATCAATATATTTCCTGCCCTTATAACTCCATACCCATCAATGCATCTGAAATATAAAAATCTTATGCAGAATTAAGCAAGTTTCAATAAAAGACATATGCAGTGATGAAATTAATAACATAATCTACATATTCGTCCAATCGTGTGCATTGTTTATAATGAAAGGATAAATATATATCTTAGCCTATTGTACTTAAATAATGAAGGTTTTAATAACACACATCGGAGTTTAATGCCCTGTTGGCCGTAATCTTTAATACTTTTCAACATTGCCCCTAAAACTATACATCTTTGGTTTGGAAAATGGACATGGAGTATACACATTAAAAACACAGGCTACTGTTTGGGGCCGAGTGCAGAAAGAGTCATGAGCTGAGTGACGACAGGTTAAGGTGGTTTCAATAAGTAGTAAAGTAAAGTAAAGTACAGTACAAGAGTATCATTTGTCTTAGGGTGAAGTGGAGGGCTACCGATTCCTTCAAACTATGCCATCAAACAGCAAACTAACAAGGTAATCATGTGGGTGATTTGTTTTGTTGCAGTGTTTGGAGGGTTACTGTACAGACTCCAATGCACCCACAGCAAACGACCGACCCCCGTAAGCCACCACCGCGCTGGTCGTCGACACTGCCTAACACATGACTCTTCTTGCATACGGCCCCTTGATACTGTATAGAAATAGTATTGAATAACTCTGCCTTGCTCGGAGTGAAGACGCATCAGCTTCACCTAATACCAAATCACCACATTCATTTAAAATCCACTCTATTGGTTAACAAAGTAATGGTTTTAAAATTTGTAATATAGAATGAAAACTCCAGTACGGTATATCCATTCAGTCAGTGTACAGTAATTAAAAACATGGAAATCAAACCATATTATAATGTGTGAGTTTTGGTGTTTCAAGACTTACTATTATGCTAAGGTTGTACTGTACTGTGGTAATACACTGACGGAGTAGAGAGGAAACACAATTTTTGGATTCTTTACTGACAATATGTCATTGTTTCTTCATTGAAACATTGTCATTAATGGCTCATCCTCAAACTGTGCTAACTTTAATGAACATAGACTCCAAATAATAAGTTATAATATTTGAGAAAAGTAAGCAATACTTTTTTTGAGAAACTCCACTACTTTGTGAAGAGATATAATTCTGTGATTGGATCTCCTAATCTATTCTACATGACGTGGCAATCGCTGACGTTCCTCTCTCCTCTTTGGGCAAATGATCGGACCGGGTTAAATATCACATGTTGAAGCCCAGGGAGGGGAGGGTGGAGGGGGTTTGTACTCACCCAAGTAAAGCAAAAACACAGTCACAGACAATAATCCCTTATTAATACACTTATCAATTATTATTATACTTATCAAAATGTTAATGAGATAACTGATACAAACATTATGGTTCAACCTCAAGGGAAATACAGAACAATCCAAGTAGAGACCAATGGCTTAAACAATTCAGAGATTGATTTTACAAACTTGAAAACTGAGGAGCATAAAACGAAACTATAGTCTGTGTCTGTGCTTTCAAGTTTAGCCATGTGTGTACTGTATGTGTGTTTGAGTGTAGATGCACGAGTGTATGTATGTGTGAGTTGGTATGAAGTACCCACAATATTTACACTATTTACTTTTCAGAACTACAGGAACTTGGTGCAGTTGCAGACAAAAAGTTACACCTCCAATCTCTACCAATCTTTTAACTTTTGATGACAACATTTAAATACAATATAGTAACTCCTTTCTGATATTTTTTTTATGTCTCTAGACCATTATTATAAGTAAATAGTCCATGGTCAGCTAATGATGGGACAAAGTAACAATGACTGAGCCCTCATAACACAAAGAGTCAATGTATAAAGTCAACGAGAACCAAAGAACTGAAGGATTGATGTAACTTGTGTCTGCAACAGGCAATCATTTCACAATTTTAATTATGATGAGTTATACTGTATCCTGCATTATTAATTTTTTTTTAAGGAATTTTTGTTTTTCAGTATCAATTATCACATAGTCCACTGTCAATGCACACAGGTTTTTTCTATTTGTATACAGTATATACTTTTTATTTTCACACGAATATGAGTGCAGGACATCCCAATAATATATTTTTCAGAATATTGAAAACACAAAGTTCTCCAGTCGTCACCAAGACTTGAGGTTAAATATCTGGGAAACACTCACACATCCGAGAGGAATTAGGTCTACTTATTGCACCTTTGTCTTTGATTACTTTCACTCAAGAGTAAAGAATAACTTAGTCCATTTTTAGCTCAAATCTTACTTTCAAGAGCAATTAAGAACTTGATCATTAACATTTGTAGATTGTTCATAAGTAAATACTGTACTCAAGTCTAATTTATGTTCATCATTCAATATTATACATAAATTGGGAAAACTTTTGTTCACCACTCAAAAATACCACAAAGTACATGAAGTCAATTTTTCTTTCACATTTGACAGTACTGTACGTAAACAAATAAAGATGTCACTTTCACTTCACCATTTTATAATAGAAAATAATAACACAGTTGACTTCAGTTCACCAATCAAAGAGTCCACGTTGCTTAGTCCACCAACGAATCGTCACTCAACACAAACAGCAGGTATCAGACTGGACGCCAAGTGTTCAGTTAATGATGGGAAGACAACACGTACGTACACACTTTAAGGAGACTGTCTTGTTGGCAAATTGGAAGGCTACTGATTCCTCCTGAGTATGCCACAAAACAATAGACACTCTCAGTGATATACTAATAGGGGATCTGTTATGTGATATAGTATGGGGGAATCCAAGACCATCCAATTCACCAACACTAGAATCTCCCTTTAAGGTCTACATGGGTACAACGACTACAGTCTTTCCACACCAGCTTGGTCTGTTTTCCCTGCCCATCTGGTAATGAAGTGGGTTGAATGAATACTGTAGACCCTCGATATACCAAGAATCAATACATACACCACATCATTTTATACTCGGCAATTCATTAAAATTAATCACAGTACCACTATATGTTTTTCCAGGCTTGTTATTCATTACCATATTGACTAAGTGATCAGCTGGTGGGTCTGTGTTAAAAGGATAGTGGAAAATTTAATAATCATATATTGAGGGCCGACTGCAGTGTATGATGTGTGCTGGGGAGGAGGGGAATGGACGGGGCGGGGCAAATGGACCAAGTTAGTGCGGAAAGACGTTATATTTATATTTGTTTGTTTCTCTGTGAAAGCAAATGACAGGGTTCCCAGGGCTACATAAGTTATTATATAATATTATTAATTATTATTGTTATTATTATTACTATTGTTATACAGGAGACTCGTCACTCGGTCAGGAACTAAATCATCCAACTAATACATAAACTACTGGATAAATCTTCACATGAAAGCCACTTCATCACATCCTATACAAATATACTGTGTGTTTTTCTCTTTTTTCAGCTGATGATTCTGATTCGTTGATGTTGCACCTGCACAGTACTGCATGCTATGTTTGTGAGACTTAGAAAAGAAGCTGTGATTGTTCTTTGTAAATATGATGAATCAAATAGATGTTGAAGGCTTGGGTGGTATTATTAAACTACTTCTTTGAGGAAAAGTTCTCTTTGTTGCTCAACTCCTATCATTTTGCATTACGAATTGAGCCACTAAGAGCCATTTCCTCAAAGAAGTTTAATAATACCACCATTTCAATCTTTTATGCTAATCATGGATGGCTAGAGGGATCACAGTAAACAAGATCGGACAAGCTAACTCAGCCGACAATATAATAACAGGTGCAACATTTACAAATCCGGACCATCAACCGGGAAAAGAAAACAAACGAGTGTAGCTGTAGATAATATAGTTACCCTCACATCCACTCCAAATGGCCAAGTCCGTCATGACATGAATTGATTTGTTCCCTATTAAGTAAATTTTTGTTAAGAGGACCAGATGCAAAGGTAACATAATATTTCTGCAGTTGTAGTTGTTGTTGTTGTTGACAGTAGCCTATATCTTCCTTCACATGGACATTGGTAATCACACTCATAAGTCTAAAGAATTAATTGTATGATACAGTAGTAAATATTTATATGATACAGTATTAAGGGGGAATTACAGTGTTGGTGGTAAATCTGGAACGACTGATTCCTCCAAACTATTCCAGGCAACAGGCCACCATAATTTTGGTTTATCCGGTCGTCTTTGTTTCCTGGCATACCTTGGAGGAATTCAGGCACTCCAATTCACCACCAAAAATATTCTCCCCCTAAAGGAAGGTGGGACATAATGAGCTTCACTCACGTCCTGTAAAGATACAATTAGGTAGGATTGAATATTTCTACCTAAACATAATATAAAATAAATCTGCACCCACATACAGTGCTTATGGTGACACAAACACACCATCATAAACCCGATAGATATATTATATACTGTACTGTACACATCTGTATAACTGTAACCATACATCTACATACACACACACATACATCTATACAAACAATCATACACCTTACACTATGTACTTGGAACCACATTTGTTTGAGATCTACCAAATAATAATATAAACTAATACTCCCCTATTGTTCAAACTCAGTAAATTATTATACTGTAGTGCATGAATAACAAACACATACACATGTATGTCTGCCTTCAACTCAATAAAATAATCCTCTCTTCCATCTGAGCAACAAATACATTAGTTGTAGTTGTTGATAGAGACGGCATGTTATTGTTGTTTGTTGTCGTCATTATTGTTGTCAAGCCACTATAACATTATTGTTTTTTTGTGGTCACCTAAATCACTTGAGGCAAAAATAAATAATAAATAAAATAAAAGTATACATTATCATTTTCACAAAAAAATAAAAAATAAAAAATTATCGATCATAGAAAGATTTGTTTACATAATACACATCTGTGTTGTTGTGACTAGAACAGTGGAAGATCTGGCAACACGTTCTTCACAAATAAATTTAAGACCAACACTCTGTTTATCTCAAGCTGACGGTAAATATGATAAAATAATAATTATTGTAAAATCCTAAAACAAACAAACACACGCACATACACACACACACACACACACAGGGTAAAGTGACCACAAGGGCAGCAAGAATTATTCAGACCAGATGAAACAAGACGTCAGACCCCTACCCAACACAACACCACATATTTATTTTTTCTTCCTCAGTGTATTCTATCTCAAACTCTATCTCCATCTCAAATTGTATCTCAATATACCTTCTCTTCACTGTACTGTAATGCTCATCCTCTATGTAGCAGTGGTATAGGGTGGCTAAGGTTGGGCAAAATACAATAACATTCTTCTTGTAAACACTTAACAAACATCTTGGTGCAATTCAGAGTCTTGGATTGGTGAAATAACTATACTGTTCTGTACTGTAGTGTAACAACATATGAAACGAGGGGTTAATGTAACTAGCCCATATTATGTACTGTAGCAAAAATACCATTCTACAAGTAGTGTTTTTGTCTGCTTTTTCAAATGGTGTTTTTGTCTACTAAAGCTACAACTCTAAAGATGTACAATTCCCTGCAGTTCTGTGTCTGCACTTTGTTACTGGTGAATTCTGATGTGCTGATCTGACATTCTGACCATCACATACAAGCAGTGCATTCGAGTCAGCTTTGATTCAGTAGCCAATGATCACAGTCTCATACTTTTGTCGGGAAATGTAAACACAGAACTGAAGGAAACTGTAGAGTAATATATACCAGAGGACACAATTTACAATACTTTAATAAAAATATAAAAGAATCTGGAATAACAGACTGACAACTCAATACTGTATCCTATACTGTAATGTTTTCTATAAAGTACCTCTCTATTAAATCAACACCTAAGTTTACGTTGTTCACTGTGCCGTATTCAAGAACAGGCATTATCTTGTACTCATAGTTTCAACATCCAGACGTGATTACATTTGTTGGTACAGTTCGCTGGAGGGTAAATGAATTGAAATGCAGTTTAAAAAGATAAAGAATAAAATACTCTACCTTCAGAAAATATGAAAGGGTGTAGTTGTTGTATTATATATCATTCCAGCTATAAAGTATTAAGATATAAACATGTGGTACTGACAAAGTGAAGAAACTGATTCAATACACATTAAGTAAGAGAACCACATACTGTACATAGTTGTCACATTACCCAACCATCCGTCTGACAATGACAGTGTTCTTGAATACAACCCAGTAATCTATAGGAATCTCTGGGTGAGGGGGCAACAACAAACGCATTTATACCTCTCCTTCTAGAATATACTGACATCTCTCAAATTGGAACGGCAACACTCAATGTAAAACACCTAAATTAACACCAACAATAAACATGTATGCACTCTTCCTTATCATTCCTTAGTCACCCTAAAATAAATATATTAAGTCTCCATATTTTACCCTACTGTCAGCTTCACCACATATAATACACTGTACCATATCAGGATTTGGACTGGTGACTTTGCAAAGGCAGGATATAATTTAGTGTCTATAATTTAACTTAATATTAATTCTTCCACTCCGTAAAAACCAAAAACAGTGATTCAGTCTCCAATTCTCATCGTCTATGAAATATTATACAATTTTTAGGATTACCTCATATTTGCCTTCAACATCTCAGCAATCCCTCCAACAGAAATCACGTCAAAGTAAATACAGTACATGGGTTTGTTATCAGTAATTCTGTACGTTTGTTACCCATAGTGTGACCTGCCTTGCCATACCTTAACTTAATCCAAGCTTACTACATTTTATACAAATATATACAAAGTAACTGCCTTATATAGTTGACATGAAGTGCACACCCATCAAAAAATATATATATCACTAGACTTTGCATTAACTGAAGCTGAAAATATTATATACGAAACTGGAAAGAATGATAAAAATACGATATCCAGGCAGTTTGTGGAATTTGCTACATGTGGGTTGAAGAGGTTAAACTGTAATGAACATGTGAGGTTAAGAACACAGACATACAGTATAATTAAATCTGTTTTGTTTAATGTTTCATGATGTAGTTGCAAATAGACTACTGATATGTTTTTTGATGGGCATACACTTAATTATTTTTTTCAAGCATATAGTATAGCTTGAGGTATGTGTCAGTGAGGTTATCTTGTTGAGGCACCACTTAGGGTTGTATACAAGAAGAGTCATGGGCTGGACAATGGTGATAACCTCTATGATGATGGGGCCTTGTAAGTGTTTAGGGAGGGGGCCTTGTAAGTGTTTAGGGAGGGGGCCTTGTAAGTGTTTAGGGAGGGGGTCTTGTAAGTGTTTAGGGAGGGGGCCTTGTAAGTGTTTAGGGAGGGGGTCTTGTAAGTGTTTAGGGAGGGGGCCTTGTAAGTGTTTAGGGAGGGGGTCTTTTTATCTCTGGAAATTGCAGGGCTAATGATTTCTCCAGACTACACTACAAAACACATCCCTTATATTCTCATAATTATTATAATAGTGATTTGTTTCCTGATATAGTTTGGAGGAATCACCAGCTGTCCCTCGAGGCAGTATAACACCTCCGTATACAGTAGGTGAGTGGAGACATTATACTGACTCAGTGATCACCAAGGCAGCCCATGAGTTTCCTTGCATATTGGGCCATTATCTTTTGTTCATATAATCCCAAAGGTATAACACCATTTCAATCTGGACCACATGCATAACACCTTATGTTGACTCCAAAGACAATTAAAATACATAATTAAATTAAATATAAATAAAAGCCTGGTTGAATGGCTCCACGGACAATGAACAAATGTATAAAATAAATAAATAAAAAATATAAAAAACTGACTGAATGGCTCACAAGACTCAACATGGTACAGTACTAGGAGTCATTGCAGCGGACAACATCAATACCAACCCATGACTTTCCTTGCATGTGGTTCTCGGTGTGACACGTTAATACATTATGTATAATCTCCTATGGAATGTTCTACATGCATGCTGAGAGAGAATCTGGGCTGCTATCCACAAGCTCATGGGTCCATATATAAGAAAGGTCATTGGTAATGTGGTTACAGTGGATGATAAGGTGGTTCATGTAGTGTTGTGTAATCATCACTGTGGTTCATATGTAGTGTCATTATCATCACTGCCTAGTTACATACACAACCTTCTTTTGGGCTGATATAATTGCTTCATGTAGGCTCTGTAGTGTCTATTGTGTCAATTTATCAATCATTGTCAATGCCTCGCTCTGCACAGGACATATCTTTTGACTGATACAATGGCTTCATGTGTTTCCTATCATGGTATTGTACTGTACTATTATCTTTGTCGGTAAGTAAAGTGTCTGTTGTGTCATCTTACCATTCATCATTACTACCCACCCCATGACTCTTCCTGCATACGGCCCTAGACCTCCATCATGCACGGCTTAAATATATAAATACTACACTAAATGTATACAGAACTCATCCTCAGGGCAAGGTAGCCAGCTGAATCTCTGTTATCATGAAGAGAGATGAGATATTGTCAGCAAATGGGAAGTTACCAAAGTCATCCACTATGTGCCATGAAACACACACCCAATATTAAGATACGGTAGTCTGATGTTTCTTGTTATAGTTTGGGGAAATCAGTATCTTCATATTTGTCCACATTATCTTACCCTCCTTATTTAATCCATTGTAAAAAATCTAGAGTACAGTATGCATATAGACATTAGACAATTACTATAACCTGGAATGCTTTACAGTTTTGTTTAAGATATACAGTAGTATGCAAAAACTATGTGGGAAAGAGCAGTAAGGAATGGATAGTGAATGAAGCCGCTCTGAGTTTGTGGGTGAATGCTTGGCAGATGAAGGGAACGATTTGTTGAGTGATGGAATAACTTACATGTATGTGTGAAGGAATAACTCAAAAAATGTTTAGTTTTTTTTTTTTTGTGAGCAAATGCATTATCTAAGGTATATGAGCTTGATAATGCTTGGTGTGTATGGTGTGAAGGAAGAATGTTTACGAATGTGATAAAATCATTTCAGCACATGAGCAATTTTTAAGGTGTATGCCAAGATATTTTACGAGTATGAGATGAAGATTTAATGGGTGAACTTTTCAGTATATAAAAGGTTTCTTAAGATTATGAATGAGTGTTTGAAATGTGCAAATGTGTTTAAATAAGGGTCACTAGTTTCCACATGAATACATATACTGTACTGACTGCATAGGATAAAAGTTTGTATGAGCATGCTTGTCAAGTAGAAGAAGAAAAGTGTGTGGAACAATTTTTGGTCATATTTAAGTCCATCATCCCAATGAATGTAAATCTGGCCAATACATAGTTTACCAGATGACGTGTGGTAGTCATAATCATCATCTACATCAATATCAGGTAACAATTATTAGTCCACTTTATCCAGCACTGAAATAACTACGACTACTGATAATTACTGGAACACAAGCCCGTCAGCACTCCCAAACTTGTGGAGCACCTGTAATGGACATAGTGATTGTGAGTGCAGGCTGTTGCTGCTTATACTGTGTGGTTCAGTCCCCCGCCTCACATTTACCTGGATGGTGAGTTTTCAGTGGTCTGGTTAACATTATGTGTGTGTGTGAGCGAGTCGTTTCTGCAATGGTAGAAATTTACGTATCCATTCCTACACCTGTAAACTCTGCTACTGGTAGAGAAAATGAATGCATTCTCCTCTACACCTGAAAAATTTACACACCTGTCACTTACTTATGAATTCTCTCATGGTACAAATATACCCACCATCTACTGTACTAGTAAACACTGTCAGGGTAGAAGAGATTTACACGTCTACCACAGTATCTCCAAACTCAGCCAGTGTGGGAATTTACACACCTGTTATGGTGGAAATTACAGTACTAACTATGCCTGTAATTTCACTCATGGCAAAATAATAATAATGCACACACACATACACCTTCCACTGTCCCCATCAATCCCAGACCACCACACACACACACACACACACAAATCATCAACTTCTACAACAACAACATGAGATAACAGTACAATCCCGGCGTCCTAACCTACTACGACTGCGCTACATCCGCCGGTGCTACAACTCGCAATCCGTCGGGGGGACTGGACTGAGCCGGTGCTACAACTTGGTGTGGCGGATGTTTTCAGGCCACAGGTTCTGGATGGTCATGGACTCGAGGCTGTTGAGGAAGAAATCACTGTCCATGTCGAGGCTGATCAGGTCCTCGGGGCTCCCCTGTGGACAAACATTGGGTGTACGTCAGTGATATGAATAGGGACGTGAGACAGAGTATGTTCTGGATAAATATTGAGTGCATAATACCGAGGGCCTACTGTAAAACTATACAGTATTCTGAGGTCACAACACATTAATACTACAGACATATTACTAAACCTTACCCAAAAGTATGATACAGGTTTGTGGAAAAGTTCATCATCTATCTTAGCCATATACTGCACCACCTTCTAATTACACGATACACTGGCAAAACAATGAAAGCACAAGTAATGTACAATCATGAGCACTAATAGGTATTCAGGTGTGCTTTGAATACCTAGAGACAGTAAATAAATGCACAATAATTAAGATCTCCATTGGAATTACATCGTTGGAGAATTGGTGGACTATTCAAAGCTTCAATCAAAGCTGTTTACTTATTAGTGCTCGTGGCTGTACATCCCAGTTTTCCAGCACGTTTGGTTTGAACAGAGCTACTACAGTACATACACCTAGAAAGTATGTATAAGCATGTGGTAATAAATACTTCTAGGCATGAGGAATATGTGGCAACTCTGGGATGTGACGATAGAAGCAAGATTAGCAAAGGAAACCCAGCAGACAAGATGGTTGGGTTATACAGTGCAGTACTATAATTCCTGGCAGCAGTACTGTACACATGGGAAGGTATAGTCTTGATAGCAGTACATGTGAACAGGTACAGTATAGTCTTCGTTGTACTCCAATACAGTAATTACATCAGCATCATCTCAGTAGCACAATATGAGGCAGGTATGTTCTTGATGGCAACATGTGTGGGCAGTTCAATGACAGTACATCAGGAGAGTCAAAATACGGAGCAAGGATAAATGGGCTCCAAAAGTAGGAATAATCTCCGTAGCAGTATACAGGGGCAGGTATATTCTTGGTAGCAATACGTGTAGGCAGTGTGACGATTCAGCAGCAGTGTACTAGGAGAGTCAAGATACGATGTAAGGACAAACGGGCCGCACACCAAACTCCCTCCTTCACTCACTTGAATTGGTCATCATCTCCCTAATGTTTGGGAGTGAGACGGGAGCCACCTTGGGAAGTGAGATGGGATTCACCTTGGGGAGTGAGACCTTGGGCATGGTGGTTGGGAGGGCCTTCTTCATTTTCTCCCCGAGTCCCTGTGGCAGTGATGGCGCTTTGAGACTCCTGAGGTGGATCATCACTTGGGGTATGTTGGTGTCGTTTTTCCCTCCGTCTCGGCCCTCCTCTCCCCTGCTCCTGCTCCTGCTCCGGCTTTGTTCCTGCTGTTCCCTCCTGCTGGTTCTTTCCTGCTGATGTGGTGCTCCGTGTGGGACTCCAGGGGGTGTGTGGCCAGAACCCTGTGTGTCCGTTTGTGTGTTTCGTTGATGACAGGCCAGGCCGAGTGAGTGCAAGTGGGGACGAGAAGCACAGAATGAAGGAACAACGAACAATGGATATACAGAAGGGAAAAGATGTACCGGATGAGAGAATAGCATAAATAAAGTCAAGGAAAGGAAAGAGATATACACACAATATGAAGGAAAAGCGGACAGTCATAAAGGTGAGGAAGAGATGATGATACAGTAATAATAAATGAATGAAAAACACTTGTAATGAGTCAGGGAGGAGATGACATTAATAATACTCTACAACAACTTCTTGAGGTCAAACATCACCAATAATACTAAAATACTCCTGACATGCAGCTTTATACATCTTTTATCAAGTCTTATTACTCCTCGAATAACTACTGTCTCTGAGTTGTAGGCAAGAAAACAAAAACCACGGCAAGGGTGAAGACGATGGCTGGTAAGATGTGTCGGGTAGGAAATCACTGTACCATTCACTGTCATCGCCAAGCCCATAATTTTTCTTGCATGTGGTTCAAACGTCCACAGCACTGCTCAACATTTTGGGTAAGGTTATGTCAACACTCCACATTTCCACCTCCAACCACTCCCTCCAACTAACCTACTGAGTATTCTATGACAAATCTTTAAAGTCGTGGCCATGTCCTCCAAATTTACTCTCCTAAACCACACACATTCACACACAAATCTGTAAAGTTGTGGTCATATCCTCCCTACATACTCTACTAAAACACACACACACACACAAATCCACTAATTTTCAGACTATACATCATCACTATGCAGTCAAATTAATCTCAAGTTTGTACCTTTATATTTCTATTGATATTATACAGTACTAGGACAAGACCATTTCATGTTTGGATTTATTTCCCATGGTACCACAGAACAGTACCGTACTACATTTCATAACAAATAAAGATATACAGTACCATGGAGAGTTTATTTATGGCTTTACATTTCACACACATTACCTCAGTGTGCATGACAAAAATAAAAATAAATAAATAAAGAGATACAGTTAATAAATAAAATAAATAAATTAAAGTACAGTATATGGTGTAGAGTTTACCGTACCTTAGTGGAGTCGACCTGTGAGTTAACGTAGGAGACATGAACCTGGTCGTCGAGGTAACCCAGGGAGTCTGACCCGGCATAGCCTCGGTCCGACCCGAGGGCCTTGGGTCTGTTGAGGGTGCGACGCTGCCACATCACAAACCCTCCAATACCTGGGGAAGCGAGATGTGCTAAGGAGTGCATTCATACATTAAATTTACGAGTCCATTCTTCAGTGAGTCAAGTAATTGGGTGAATTCATACATCTGTGAGTCAAATACCTGAGTGGATTCATAATTTGTGAGTCTGTTCTTATGTGAGTCGAGTAACTAAGTGGATTTATACATTAAATTTACGAGTCTATTCTTCTGTGAGTCAAATACCCGGGTGGATTCATAATTTGTGAGTGTGTTTTTCTGTGACATTTTATTTGTGAGTGTATTCTTCACTGAGTCACGTTCCCCGTTTGAGTCTATTCTCCATTCTGTCTGTTTACTGTCTGTTTTCCTCACCTTAACCTGTTACCTTATTCTCTATCCCTTTTTGTCTGTCTACTGTTTGTTTATTCTGCATTATTTATCTTTCCTATTTGTCTGTTGGTAAAAAAATCTGACGCCTCTCTGTCTATTCCAATATAAAACCAAATAATAAAAGAAACCTGTCAATGACTATGGAGACGGCCAAAATTACATCTAATAAAATTTCTCTTTACAGTATAAATATTTTCCTGTAACAATAACTGAAATTTCATCCAAACTCAAAACACAATGGAAAAAGGTCTCATTTTGAACCTATTTTTTTTTAATAATTTTTCAAACCAACACTTGCCCAACAAAACAATCGAATCTCAAAATGTGGCCAGCAGATTGTTAAAAAAATATATATACATAATTGGTATACCGATAATTATGCTGAGGGACACGATGACCCCAAAGACGATTGCCACAATGCAGCCCGGGGTGAGTGAAGTCGGGGCCGCCACGCTGACCTGCTCCTGCTGGGGGGGAAGATGCCACGTCGCCCCGCCTGCCCCGCGGTTGCTGGGGTAAGAGAGACACGGATGTTATAGTAAGATGATATTAAGTAAATAAACTGATTTATTTATGTATTATTAGTTATGGTTAGATAATATTAATTGATCTATTTATACAATGTTACATGTACTGGCTTGATTAATTGACTTAACTGATTGTCTGGTTAATATATTTCTGGTTTACCAAGTGATACAATTAACTAACTGACTGATAGATCTGATTCACTAAGCAACTGATTGATTAAAATAAGACAACATATAAGACAGAGGGTAAAGCAGTACTGACCTGGGTATGGGTGGCACATCAGGTACAGGGTGTGTGAGGGAAGGCAGGTCCTCCCGGGTCACGGTGAAGTCAGGTAGGTTGTCCCCAGAGATGATGGGGTCTCCGTAGCTCTCGGTGTAGTCCTGTAGGGGCACATCCTTAGGGGTCTCTGTAGCCACCACCCTGCTGTCCTCTACACTACCTGAATCCTCTTCTGTCTTGTCTATGTCTTTCTCCCCCATCACCGCCACCACCACCACCTCGTCATCATCATCATCATCTCCAGTCTCCTCCTCTTCTCTAGTATCCTCCTCCTCCTCCTCGGATATGGTTTCCTCAGAGCTGAAGTCGATGGGTGATGAGGTGGCCAGTGTATCTTCCTCCTTATCTTCAACTGGTGGTGTCTCCCCGGCGGACTCCTCCTCCTCCTTCACCTCCAAACTTCCAGACACGTCCTCAGTGATCCCCGGGGGAGTGACTGGGGTGGGGGAAGTCCTACTCATGATCTCCAAGCCGTCATGGTTAAGTCTGATGGGGTTACTGGGAGATTCTATATAGGTACGTGATCTCCGTCCTGCCTCTTCATCATCACTCCCTTCCACCACCTCTGCCTCGTCCTCCTTACTGACCACTTCCTCTGTTACTTCTGAAGCTGAGGTCTCCAGCGTCTCCTCACCTTGGGTATCTGTACCTCCGTGACCCTGACTGCGCTCCACGATATCAATGGGTGCTGAACTATCCATTATAAATGTTGGAATCTCCTCATCGTCATCGTCATCAATCTCAGGCCGGGTTTTTCCCTCCTCTCTATACTCCTCTACAGTTTTCTCCTTTTCTCCTTCCTGATACGGTGCCGCTGCCTCCCAGGATTCACCTTCCCAAACCTGGATGGTCCTCATAGCCCCGTGGTCTGAGGGAGTCTCCTGTTCCGTGCCACTTCTTGGTTCCAAAGGACTTTCTACACCTCCATCGCTGCTCTTCCCAGTTCCTTCATATCTTGCAATACTCTCAATAAATCCTTGTACTGTGTTGTTACTTGACTCTATATTCTTCATCTTGTATTCCCTGTTTAATGGTACTGTTATTGTTTCATGAGTGAGTGTTGAGTGGTGTGGGTGGTGTTCGTTGTGACTCTCGACCCTCGCCTTCTCTTCACTGGAGTTCTCTCGCCTTACATCCACAGTTTCCTCTTCACTGACATCATCATCATCAACATCCTCACTCACTACTATCGCTTCACCAGGTTGCTTCCTCTCTCCTTCCTCCTGGTGATGGTGATGGTGGTGATTATGGTGAGGTGTAGGTGTAGATGCATCACCATCATTCGCATCACTTTCAACACTTTGACTGTCTTCATCACCAGCTCTATCACCCTCATGCTTTGGTATAACAGCACTCACGACGCTAGCACCAGCCTCACTATCTCCATCACCAATCACAACCTCACTAACATCACCATCAGCACTCTTCACATTCTCACCACTACTCACAACTTCCCTAATATCACTAACATCAACAGCAGCAACACTCTTCACACTCTCAATATTTCCATCACCACCACTCACAACAACTTCCCTACTATCACTACCACCAACACGTTCACCATCACTAGCACCAATGTCATCGTGGTTGGAGGGTTCCTGACTAGCATCCACTACACCATGGGTTGTGTCCACTGATCCTCCTGACTCAATCTGGAGTTCTCGTTCCACCGACTCTATAAGTGCCGTTTCGCTCTCCACAGAGTCAACGAAAGGATCCTTAATTTCGACTGACTCGAGGGACGCCTTCTGCTCCACTTCACCTTTCTTCTCAGCTGATTCTGTGGACGTTTCTCTCTCAGCTGATTCTGTGGACATTTCTCTCTCAGCTGATTCTGTGGACGTTTCTCTCTCAGCTGATTTCGTGGAGGTTTCAAGTTCAGCCAACTCGGCCAATGGCTTCTCAACTGACTCCCCCGATGGGTGTTCTTTCTCCACTGACTCATGTTCAAACGACTCATCAGATGGATCTCTTTCCACCGACTCACCGTGCAGACCGCCATGCTGGTGTGACTCGTACACAACCAGCTGACTCGCCACAGACTCCTCTGCTGCCTGATCAGAAGGTTGATTCACTGACACAGATACCCCAGTCCCACCATCTTCTGAGTGCACCTCAATGCCCCGTGTATCATCACCAGGCAATTCTACTACTCTAGGGGACAGGACACCATGCGTTTCGATATCAGGGGATTGGACATCGTGCAACTCGACACCACCGGCTGGAGAAACATGGTGAGACTGGACACCATCGCTCAGTGGGACATCATCAGCATCATCACCAGACTGAAGGATGACTTGTGGTCTACTGGTGTCTGGGTGTCCCTCTTCTTGGTGATGGTGTTGGTGGTGATGGTGTGTGTGTGTGTCAGGGAGAGCTGGTGGGGTAGTGGCCGTGGGGATGGGGGGGTCATCTTCTGGTACATCCCCAGGGGTGGTCAGGTCATCATCCTCGACCCCGTCCTTGACCTCTTCGCTGATCTCGTACGTCACATGTCGAACTTCGTGACTGACATCGATGTGGGCGGGATACGATGATGCTGACGATGACTGGGCAGGCGGGAGTGGTGGGGAGAAGTGGGCGGATAGCGACGGAGACCCTACGGCGGCGGCTGCGGCAGCGGTGGCATGGTGGTGGTGGTGGTGATGGTGGTTGGAGGCGGTGGCAGCAGGGGGGGTGAGTTCTTGAGGAGGCAGGGGGGAGCAGGAGACCACGCCCACCAGGACCACCAACCTCAACACTGTAAGACAAAACAAGACATTAGCATCAAAATGTAAACACTGCAACGACAAGTCAAAACTAAAACCTAAACACTGCAACAATAAACAAGACAACAATTACATGATTAACAAAAAGTAATGCTGCAATGACAAAGAAAAACAAAAACATTAGGATAAAAAACTAAACATGGAAACCAAATCATTCGACAACCAAAACTTTAGCATATATAACTAAACATTGTAACGACAAACAAAAACATTAGCAATAAAAATAAATTCGACACTCAAAACGCAGAAGACATAAACAAATAAAACAAGAGCAATGTGTAAATGTACTATCAGAACCCCGAAACAATCCCATTACAGAATCCCTGCAGAGGAATAAAAAAAAAAAAAAGTGTGTATAGATGGTACAGAAAGAAGGGGTACAAAAATCATAAATATCACACAACATATTATACAACTTCACAACACAACCAACATCATACAACACACACAACCAACACATCATACAACACAAACAACATCATACAACACAAACAACCAACAACA
>JAWZYT010001610.1:0-5000 GCA_034508575.1 Petrolisthes manimaculis | reverse complement strand
GGAGAGAAGGAGTGGAGGGGAGGGATAGAAGGGTGGGAGGAGGGGAGGGAGAGAGGGGGTGGAAGGAGGGATAGAGGGAGACAGGGGGTGGATGGAGTGGAGTGGAGGGGAGGGAGAGAGGGGGTGGAGGGAGGGAGAGAAGGGGTGGAGGGAGTATGATGACAAGGATCGATGTAGGAGAGAACTGAGTGGGGGGAGTGGGGGAGTGGGACTGAGTGGGGGGGTTGGGGAGTGGGAGGTGGAGGTGGGGGGGGAAGGGAAGTGTAATATTACCTCCACCAAGAGGTTAGGTTATTTTGTTTGTTTGTTTGTTTGTCAGCAGGAATACTTAGAAGGGAACCAGGGTGCATTTTCACCAAGATAAAGAAATATAAACAATATAATTTAATTTATAAAGTACTTTTTATAGTTATCATAGTTATTATTTATACACTTTTTTTTTTTTTATATATAGTTTGTCTAGTACGGTAATTATAGTTGTTATTTTATCTACTTTTATTCTATTTTTTTTTTTTACTTAACTTCAAACCCGATATAAAAATTGGCGCCAAATTCGACTGTGAGTAAAGAAAAGTATACAATGGCGGGAAATGAAGTCCCTCCCTCACACCCCACCCTACTAATTCACTATATTGTAACACCTGCTGGCCTTATCTACACTACTGTATATACCATCCACTCCCTTCACCTCCCCTCAACACTAGAGACCCTATATAGGGTCTCTACTCAACACTACATACTACCCACTCCCTCTCTCTCCTCCCCTCCCTTCACCTCCACATTACATACTTTCCTCTCCCTCTTTCTCCTCTCTCCCCTCCCTTCCCCTCTACATACTTCCCTCTCACTCTCTCTCCTCTTTCTTCCCCTCCACACTACCAACTTCCCTCCCCCTCTCTCTCTCTCTCTTCTTTGCTATACTTTCCCTCACTCTTGTAGGTTAGATAGAATAGCAAAATCAAGCAGCCTCGAAAGGACCAGTAGGTCTGTTGCTGTTTGAGTGTCCTTTGTATTCTCCTCCACACTATATACTTACTTCCCTCTCCCCCCCCCCACCTCTCTCTCTCCTCTCCTCCCCTCCCCTCCCTACATACACCAAGGTCTCTCTCTCTCTCTCTCTCTCTCTCTCTCTCTCTCTCTGTTGTCCGCAAACGGTGACCGGATAACAACAAATAAGAGAGAGAGAGAGAGAGAGAGAGAGAGAGAGAGAGAGAGAGAGAGAGAGAGAGAGATGTAGCTATGTGGACATGAACAAATCCAATGTTTATTTACTTGGATACTGTGAATACTGGATGGATACTAAATTCACCTATTAGGCTGCCAATTCAAGCTAGGCTATAGGGTGTTAGGGAGACTCTCAGTTTAGGAAGCATGAAGTCACTATGTTTACATCGGTTATGGCGCCAAACTCACGCCTGCATGGGTGTCTGGGGCTCACTGAGAAAACAATAGGGAGGGTTTGTTTACATATAATTTTAACGTCAATTTCCACCATATATACAAAGCCAGGATGTTTCTCCCGTACACAATATCTTTTTAACATCATATTTACTTTATATATGGTTTTAAAATATGTCAGTTTTTCGATAGTTTTTGATAATTTATTCGTCAAGGAAGGAAGGAAGGTAAGGAAGGAGCGAGGGAGGGGCCCAGGAGGAAGCATTATGAGGCGTTTGTTTACATTACTCCTGGCGCCAAACCTCTGCTGTTGGTGGTGGTGGTGGTGGGGGAAAAGATGATAGGTTTATGACGCTTGAGTTATGGTCCGTCCTCTCTCTCTCTCTCTCTCTCTCCTCTCTCTCTCTCTCTCCGTAGCCTACTATACTTTCCCTCCTTTCCCCTTCCTCCTTCCCTCCCTCCGTCCAGACAGTGAGTGAGGCAAGAGACCGTCACTTCTGCCATCCCCAAAGATGAACAACACTCATTTGAAACTTCCTAGGTGCAATATCTCTCTCTCTCTCTCTCTCTCTCTCTCTCTCTCTCTCTCTCTCTCTCTTTTAATACTTCAACTTGTTAGGTATTGTAGGTTGTCATTATAGCCCTATATTCTTGCTGGGACTTAAGATTATTGAGTGAAACTACGAGGTGTTGGTTGTGTACTATACGTGTGTCACACTAGAATTAGAATTAAGGGGGTAGTATACTTTTGGTACATTTGAGCCCCTTGATTCCTCCAAAGTATACCAGGAAACAGGACCAGATGAACAAAAATAATGGTGGGCCGTTGGTGGGCATAGTTTGGAGGAATCATTATCTCCAAAAATACCAAAACTATACCCTCTCCTTAAGGGGGAAGTTTTGTGTTGATAATTCTGGAGTAACTGAATACTCCAAGACTCCTCCAAGACTACTCGAAGCAACAACAATAACATCATAATTTTTGCTCTTCTGGTCCTATTTCCTGCATGGTATACTTTGGAGGAATCGAGGAACTCAATTTAACAAAAAGCGAATTACCCCCTGAATGACCCTGTGTTCGTGTATGGGAATTGGAGGCTTCTAATTCCCCCTGACTCGACCACGAAACAAGCTCCTTCCATATAGGTGGTGTTTCGTGGCAATATTTGAAGGACTCGTTTACCTCCAATTTCCTTAAGACAGACAGACAGACGTGGAGCTTCACGGTGTTGTTGGTGGTAGGTATAAAAAAAGTTAGGTAGTTCTTTTCTTCCCCCACTAATAGTAGATGACGACACGTTATTATTTATACACGTCACTATCACGAGACACCAGAAGCTACAAACAACGTCACTCACACCAATATATACTTATTTTGTTTATATATGTTCTCACGAGACACTAGAAGCTACAACAACGTCACTCACACCAAAGATATACTTATTTTGTTTATATATATGTTCTGACACATACTGTACTGTATAATATTCTTGATCTTGACTCACACCATCTTGGATATTTCATTCTGCTGAATTCTGCAGTCTATCGTTCTATAATATTATATTCTGTTGCAACTTACCCCAAATGTGGGTGTGTGTGTGTGAAAACGGGAGGATTATGTTTTGCAATTTCAACTTCCCCCAAATGTGTGTGTGTGTGTGTGTGTGAAAACGGGATGATGATTGTGTTTTGCAATTTCAACTTCCCCTAAATACATGTGTGTGTGTGTAAACAGGATGATGATTGTGTTTTGCAATTTCAACTTCCCCTAAATACATGTGTGTGTGTGTAAACAGGATGATGATTGTGTTTTGCAATTTCAACTTCCCCTAAATACATGTGTGTGTGTGTGTGTAAACAGGATGATGATTGAGTTTTGCCATTTCAACTGACGTGCATCTCCAAGTTAAAAGGTTGAGTTTGACGAGTGACTGACAAGAGTTAAGAAGAGACAGATAACATAAAGGACCCTGTGATGTAGTAAGAAAATTGGAGATACAGGAGTCCTTCAAACCTTGCCACGAAACATCACTTATAAGGAAGGAGCTTTGTTTCGTGGCATGGTTAGGTGGAATCAGAAGCCTCCATGATTTATAAACGATCACAGGGTCCTTAAAGGCAATGACCACGTGATAGACAGACAAATATATATAGTAGACAGACAGATTTAATTATACAGTAGACAGACGTATTTATATAATTTATTATATACAGTAGGCAGACAGATAATATAGACAGACACTGATAGGAACATAGTTGTACAGATAGCTATATTAATATTGATAGTTACCACACACACACACACACACACACACACAGAAAGAGAGAGAGTGTGTGTGTGTGTGTGTGTGTGTGTGTGTGAGTGAGGACTTTCCACCATGACTGTACACTGAGAAGATATAGAGGTAATTTATAGATGAAACATGAGATATTTTGTGAGAGAGAGAGAGAGAGAGAGAGAGAGAGAGAGAGAGATATGTTTAGTACAGTGGGTATGAAGGGCATCCAGGAGAGAGTGAGACTGAGGGAGGGAAGGAAGGAGGGGGAGTGGAGTAGGCTAGGAGTACGGAAGGAGGAAGTTAGTACGTACTATTATAGGATGGAGCCTGGAGGGAAGAGGAGGAGGAGGAAGAAGAGGAAGAGAACTAGGAGGGGGAGATAGATAGATAGATAGATAGATAGATAGATTGATAGATAGATAGATAGAGAGAGAGAGAGAGAGAGAGAGAGAGAGAGAGAGAGAGAGAGAGAGAGAGAGAGAGAGAGAGAGAGAGAGAGAGAGAGAGTGGATTGATGGAAAGAGGAATTAGAGGAAGGAAATTAGAAAAAAAACTGAAAGGAAGTGGGTAGTGGGAGTAAGAGAAATGAAGAGGAGTAGGTGTACAAGAAAGAAGAAGTAAGGAAGGAAGAGGAGGAAGACTACAAGAAAAAGAGAAGGAAGAGTAAGGAAGAGGAACAGAAAGATATGAAAAGAGGAGAAAGAGGATAAGGAACATTAAGAAAAAAGGAGAGTAAGAAGGAGGAGGAGGAAGGAAGGAGAAAGAGTAAGGAACATTAAAAACAAAAACATTAAAAACAAAAGAGAAAAGTAAGGAAAAAGGAAGAGGAGAAAGAAAGAGTACAAGAAAGGGGAGAAAGAGTAAGAAACATTAATAAAAAAAAGGAGAGAATAAGGAGGAGGAAGGCAAAAAGGAAGCAGATAAAAAGGAGAGTAAGGAGGAGGAGGATAGGAGGACAAAAGAGAAGGCAGATAAAAAGGAGAGAGTAAGGAAGAGAAGAAAAAAGGAGAAAAAAGAGTAAGGAAGAAAAAAGCAGATGAAGACAAAAGGGAAGGTAGATATGTGGCAAGACATTATTGTGATTTAGAAGGTGTGATTAATTACTTATTATTATTGAGACGAGAGGCAGGTGAGGTGAGGTGTTGGATTGGGAAACATGGAGAGAGAGAGAGAGAGAGAGAGAGAGAGAGAGAGAGAGTTACAAGGAGTTGTTACAAGGAAAAGAAAGTACCCTAGAAGACCTTACGATCCATACAAAAAGAGAGAGAGAGAGGAGAGAGAGAGAGAGAGAGAGTTACAAGGAAAAGAAGTACCCCTAGAAGA
>JAWZYT010001609.1:0-60413 GCA_034508575.1 Petrolisthes manimaculis | reverse complement strand
GCCCCGAAACAAGCTCCCTCGTGGCAACATATGAAGGACTCATTTATCTCTAATTTTCTGACTACATCACAGGGGTCCTTGATACAACTCTCATCGAATACCACATGTCAATACCATATTTTTTTATCCTACCTTTATTGCCAGTCCTACCACATACAACCACCACATCAACTTTCACAACCTTACCACAACTACCATACTCTACCTCTCCTATACCACAAACAACCACCACATATCACCATTTTTACCACACACAACCACCCCATTCCATCAGTACTTTAATTTGACAGGGTATGCACAGAGTGTGGTAGTGGGAACTGTAAAATGGTAGTGTGTGTGTGTGTGTGTGTGTGTATTATTTTATGAGGACAAGGAAAGGACGAGTGTGAGATGAGTGTATATGAGTGTGAAGGTGAGGGAGGGTGAGGGTGTAGAGCAGAGAGGGAGGCAGGGAGGCAGGCAGGGAGGCAGGCGGGGTGGGAACTTGACTGAGGGCAGGACACAGCTGGTCTCCGGCGGGCATATGCGGCGCCCCAGCTGACGCTCCCCTGGCCGCCCCGGGCACCCCTGGCCTGCCCTGCCCTGCCCGCCGCCGCCACCACCACTACCATCTCCACCAACTACCACATCCACCACAACTAATACTATCACTATCACCTACCACCACAACTAATAATATCACAACTACTACCATCACAACCACAATAATCACCACCATATCCCCCAAATCACCACATCCACCACAACTAATACTATCACAATTACTACCATCACGACCACAACCATCACAACTAATGCTATCACTATCACTACAGCTGTCCCCATCACTATAGCTTCTGTCTCTTCATTAAGACCACCACTACCATTTGTCCCCCAACCACCACCACTACTACCAGCACTGCCTCAGCCACTACTAACACCACTACCACCACCACTAGACATTCCTTCACCACCACACTTCCCACTACTATTTTTCCATTCACTATCGCCCCACTGCACAGCCACTACCACCACTCATGCTTTCACTAACACTACAACAGTAAATTCACTATCGCTACCACCATCACCATCACTACCACCACCATCACCACCACTACCACCGACCATCACCATCACTAACCCCACCATCACCACCACTACCACCATCACCAAGAAACAATTACTGCATTAATAATTTCCTACATTGGGTGGTGGTGGTGTAGTCAGCCAGCCTCACCACCTCGCCCATCCACTATCAGTATGTCTGTCTGTCTGTCCGTGTGTGTGTGTATGTGTATGTGTGTGTGTGTCTCCGTGACCTTTGACTTCATTCACACTGCCTGAGTCCAACTTATTTCCTCACCTCGGTCATCCTCTCTTAATCTTATTTCTATAATTTTATTTTTTGTCATTCACTCAGTGGCTCCCCCTCTTACTCCATACTTTTTTTTTAACTTAATTTCCCACGCTCACCCATGAACTCAATCACTTGACTTTTCCTTGTTTCCCTTTACTTAATCACTCACTCTAACTCTATGTATGTACAATTCCGAGTAGGTGAAGGGGAAACACTGCCTGCCTCAGCTGCTATATGAATGTAAACAGTGCATGGGTGATAGATAGTAGACCCTTTACTTGGTGTATGAAGGAAGGTGATTATCCCTCATGGAGACTCGTTCCTGTTCAACACTGTATCCCTCAACACCATAATTATGATACAGAAGCAACGAAACAAATAAAATCGATTCTATCCAAGTGTAAAGAGGCTGAGGCAGTATTTGCAGCATAGAATATAATGGAGGTGTTATTATTTTGTATGTGAAAAGACTCTGTGATACATGCATGATGGTTAGATTACTTGCATGTTTGCCGGAAAGTTGAGTGAAATGCAGTGGAGCAGAGAATTGGCAGGAGATGGAGTACGAGTATAAACAGTGGGAGGAGTAGTGTGACAGAGTGGGCTTGAGTGGAGTGACGGAGTGAAGTGAGTGCATGGGGTGACAGAGTGGCAAAACAGGGGTGAAGAGGTTGCAGGAGTAGATAGATAAAAGTTGCTGGAGTCGGATGAAAGAGTGGCAAAGAATGGATGCGTGGCAGTATTATGTAGAGGAGAAACAGAGTGACAGAGTGTTAGCAGAAGCAACTTTTAGACGAGTGAGAGACGTTGAAACTGAATGAAAGACAAAATGATGGTGGCACAGGTATAATAAGTGGCAAAGGGCAGTTGAACAGATGGGGAATGTAACTATGCTTGTAAGATGATAATTATGTAGAGTTGTTGATAGTAGAAAACAGGATGGCAGATACAGAGAGTTCGAATATAAGAAAAAAATGGTTGAAGTATTATGGTGGAAGGAGTAGAAGTGGTGTATAAAGGTGGCAGAGCTGTGGAAGAAATAAAAAGTAGGGTGGAGGAAGGGAGGGTGGTGGTAGCGTCCTTGACAAGCCTAGGGAGGGAGGGAGGGTGAGAGAGAGAGTCAGAGAAGGAGGGAGGGAGGGACAGTATGGTGGGGAAGACTTGTCTCCTCCCCTTCACTCTCTCTCTCTCTTTCTCCTCCCCCCCTCCCCCCTCCCCTTCCCCTCCTCTCTCTCTCTCTCTCCCCGTACCATCTGGCAGACTAGTGGCAATGAATGGAGGGGGAGTGGTGGTGTGGTGTGACGGTGCTTGGTTTGGTTTGGTGTGGTGTGTGGATGATGTGGTGTGGTGTGATGCTACTTTGTTTTATATGGAGGGTGTGGTGTGTGGATGATGTGGTGTGGTGTGATGCTACTTTGTTTTATATGGAGGGTGTGGTGTGTGGATGATGTGGTGTGATGCTACTTTTTTTTATATGTGGAGGATGAAGTGTGTGGATGATGTGGTGTGGTAAAGTGTGTGTGGCACGATAAATGGTTTGATTCGGTAAGGTGTGTGTGATGTGATGTGATGTGATGTGATGTAGCGTAGTGTGATGCTCAAAATAAAAACAAATAATATTGACCACTGTACACTCAGCTCACCATACCACGTGAAGAGAGACAGTATATTTCCTTAGTGGAGTTTTAAGTTAATCATAATAATAAAAATAAAGGCATGCAGCAAAATCAAACAACGGACGTCCTAATACAACCAAACATAATTATGACTTCAGCTGATACTTTACCAATAACCTCCTTCCAGCATCTTAAAATTAATTATGCTATATTATATGAGAGTCCCAACACATAATATGACACTACCATCCCCAGACCAATGTTATATAAAGTGTGTGTATGTTAGAAAGTCCATTCACTACTGATGCCATATGCCACGTGGGAGGAGGAAGGTATAACGGGATCTGCACATAAGCTTCGTACCCTTAATGAAGTCCAGAAGGCCAATTGTAGACTCTCTCTTTCTCTCTCTCTCTCTCATACATTAAAGCACACATGCAAACATAGTCACATATCTACACATATACGCACATACCTCAACAACAAACACACACACACACACACACACACAGTCACTCAAGCACACACACACATCACTACTATACATAGCTGGAAAAATATATCCTACATATTACGAGTAAGGAATCTGTTTCCAAGGATAAATTGGAGGAACCAGTGGCCTCTGTCAGTTTTATTTTCTTAAGTGTGATGCTGTGATGGAGTCAGTAAATTGGAGGTTAGTGAGTCATCCAATAACTACCACGATACACGACCCACACTGAATGAGTTTGTCTCGTGGTATAGTCAGGAGGAATCAGAGACCTCCAGTTTTGGTAGAGATACATTATTACAAGTGACAGGAGTGGCCAGGGGTGCTGGAGGTGATGGCCACAACAAACTAAAATTCTGTAAACACGATTCTGCAAACCCAAAACCTAAAATTCCACAAATCTGCAAAACCAAAAATCTCTTGTGAGTTGCTCTTCAGTAACTCAAAATCCAGCAAACTCCATCCGGTTTCGCTGTTTTCATTACAAATACGAGGATGAGTCATTAAATTAACGAACGATCTTAATAAACCAGGAATGATGATCACAATTTGTCGGCGGAGTGTGAACTGAAATTACTGTAATTATGAAGCCTGAAGAAACTTGGCTCGGGGCAACAATTGTCGGGCAGATGCTGGGATTCTTACTTAAGAGCTCGTCGAAGTCTTTGATACTTCTTTTATCCAGAGTGTGCAGTACTATTATAGACCTCTTACTACGTGGCTACAACGGCAATCCAGTCAAGTGTGTAAAAAATATTCTCATCAATTATAGAGTCAAGCTAGGGGATTATTTCTTGTGCGAGGTGCTTTTAGTAATCAGTTCAATCTTTTGCCAAGTGATGAAACATTGTTGAACTGTTCTCTGTCCGCTGGTGGTCCGATGCATACAGACAACATATGAACAACACCCGGTGAGCTTCATTCCATTGTCCAAAATGTTTCACGTATATGTTTCACCAACACTGCGAACACAATGGAAAAGTCACATTAACAACAGGCCCCTCATCGATTATTATGAGGATGAAATAAGTAGGCGTTAGGGCAGAGAGACAATGTACTGTACTGTACCACAAGGGAGAAGGAGACAGAGGGGAAGTACTACAGCAAGCATAAAGGAAAAAAAGGAAAAAAAATAGGAGGACAACTGAAGAAAATAAAGGGATTATATTGGTTTCGACAAAGTGTCCTTAAATACTACTGCCCACATCTTAGGAAGGTTTAGCAGATGTGTATGCATGGGGACACGACTCTTATGTACAGACTGCACTCACGGTCTAATCTAAAGCACTGTTGCTTCTCCGGTATGATGATGGTGAAGAAATAATTTTTATCGACCAGAAGAAACAGCCATGCCTCACTCACGACCACATCACTCTCAAAGTTCATCAGCATAATCCCAAAATTGATCTGCGCCACGAAAATGCTTAATAAGGGAATCTGTAATATAGTGGACATGTTAAAATTACCGAGTCCTGTGTGTGTGTGAAAGAGAATATGAGAGAGAAAATGTTTGTGTGTGTGTGTGTGTGTGTTAGAGAGAGAGAGAGAGAGAGAGAGAGAGAGAGAGAGAGAGAGAGAGAAAGAGAGAATAATAATAATAATAATAATAATAATAATAATAATAATAATAATAATAATATCAATAACACTAATAATAATAATAATGCACAGTAATAAAACAATGTTATCGAATACCAAAGACCGCATGATTCACGTCATGTGGAATTAACTAATGGTGTCATGAGTAATTTTTGTTTATATCTGGTAATAATTCTAGGTGATGATATCGTAGTTATCCCTGAAGCCAGTGACGGATCAGGTCTGTATTATTTTCCTCGTTGTTATGGTGATCCAATAGAGTACATTGTAGAACACTGATTCCTTCAAAGTATACCAGGAAACGGGACCAGATGAACAAACATAATGGTGGCCTATTGCTTGGAATATATAGTTTGGATGGATCAGTTGCTCCAGATTTACAAACACAGTAGGTAAATATATAAATTGGAGGGCTACTGATTCCTCCAATGTATACCAGCCAGTGTCAAACTACATATTATAGGATTACTTTCAGGTGTAGTTATGTTGTTGTTGTTGTTGTTGTTGTTGTTGTTGAATCCAAACAATGTTGTGCTAAAATAATAATACTTTTCTCTGATCTTATTCTCCTCTTTCTTGTCTTTAGTTTTCATGCATGTACTCCTTCGCCTCTTTCTCCTTTCTCTCTCTCTCTTTATTTTCCCTTCTGTTCAGTCACCTTCTCTCCCTTCACCTTTTCATTTTCTCCTCTCTTCCCCGTCTTCTCCTCCTCCTCCTCCTCCTCCATTTCCTTTGTTCCCCCACCTTCACTTTTTTCACCTTTTCTTTTCTCTTCTTCTCCTTCTACCTCTCCTTATCCTGCCCTCCTCCTACTTTTTTCTTCTCTATCTCATCGTTCCCCCCCCCTCCTCCACCTCCACCTCCTCCTCCTCCTCCTCCTCCTCCTCCACCTCCTCCTCCTCCTCCTCCTCCATCACCAACCTTCATATCAAGTAGTTTTTCTGTCCTTCTTCCTCATTCATTCATGCCCTGAACACAACCAGTCCTCACTGCACTGCAACCAGTTTCCTTCCTTCCTTCTTTTTACTTAATTGTTTATCTCTTGTTCAACATCCTTCCTGATACCTTCCTTCCTATCTTTCTTTCCTCTAACCTACCTACCTTCCTTCTTCTCTTTCCTTCCTTCCTACTAAAATCTGTTCTCTCGTTCATTCATCCTACCTATACCTTCCTTTCCTTTCTTCCTTCCCCTTGTTCAGTATATACACATCCACCCACCTCTACCATCTAACACAAGCATCTGTCCTTCGGGTTACATTTTTATCCTCTTGTCTTTTTATATCAAGTCTTTAAGTCAGGGACGAGGGAGTAAAATATTCTGAGGTCTGTATGTCATGGTGAACGGTATGCATGTTGTATTTTTATCGTGGTTCTATATATATTTGAACGTTCGATTACTGTATGTATGTCAGGTTGGTGACACTCATACGTTCATACATACACCAACAACCAGGCCCATTCAGACACGTGCGCCCACACACGCAAAAAAAAACAAAAAACACACACACACACACACGCGGACACACAAGCACGCGGGCCAACGACCACACCCTTACCCAAACACACACACACACACACACACACTGATCTCTGGCCGTCAGATTAATATATAACTACAGTGTGCTGGGCCTGTGACGAAGGAGAACTAACAGGTAATAATTTCTTCATTCTGTGTCACAAAGCACCTTCTGTTACGTGGTATAACATAAAGGAAATACTTCCCTACATGTCATCCTCCACAACCCTGCTTGCATAGATGAGGAAAAACTGCATAACATTTCAGTACCGTATACCAGGAAAAAAGTAGAATTATATTACATCATCAACACGGAGCAAACGCACGCAGACATCTGACCGTGACTGTATGTATGCCCAAGACAACGTGTGTGTGTGTGTGTGTGTGTGTGAAGAAAGTCGCACCACACTGAGTCACACTTGGATTGGCAATGATATCTCAGCAAGGAACTTCATGCACAATAAAAAATAAAACTAACTATCGATCATGACGGGTGTGATGATGGTTGTGTAAATAATCGACACAGCTCACTCATGATGCCCACGGTATAAACAAACTATTTTTCAGTATTCATCGTCTGAGGTGTCAAAATGTTTCACTCGAGAATTGCATCGATGGTTGTTTTTTCATTTTTTTTTTTTTTTTTTTCGTGTGTATATAAGTAGGTACGGTTAGACAATTTCATCATACGCAGGAAACTGGGGAGAATTATATGTTTATCAGACTGGGATGGAATATAAATCAAACTGGGATGAGATTGGGATGAAATGTACAATAATCAAGTGGAGAGGAAATGGTGATGGGACTCGGAGGAAACGTATCGTAAATCAATCAAGTTTGTACAAAAAAGTAGTTTTACCAGACTATAAGGACGATGAATATAGTGTAGGGCGTGTTGGGACGAAATGTTTATGAGATTTCTATTGTGACGAAAATGTTTGTAAGACAGGGAAATGAAAAGTAAATCCTGCTAGGACGAAATTCTTATCAAAACAGACTATATAGGACGAAAATTTAATGCTTATTGTATAGGTAAAACTAAAACGAAGTGTAACTCATATTATGACGAAATGTTTGCTAGACCGGGAGACGAAATTGTTTATCCTGGTGGAGGGAAGACGACGACGACGAGAAGGAGAAGGAGGGGAGGACTGATAAGTATTTAGGTCTTCCGGTAGGACTGGTTGGCGAGGGAGCCGTGGGGAAGGTTGGAGCGGGGCGGTGTCTTGGAATGTGTGCAGGGAGTCAGCTGGCAAGGGTAGCGTGGGAATCAGAGGTGGTGGTGGTGGTGGAGGTGGAAGGAGTAGAGAGGTGTATTTTTTATTTTATTTTTTATGGTGGCAGTATATGCATGGGGGTGGAAGAGGTGGTGGTGTTGGTGGTGATGTTATGATGTTGGTGGTGGTGGTGGTGGTGCTGCTGCTGGTGGTGATGTTTTGATGATGATGGTGGTGTTGGTGGTGATATTTTGGTGGTGGTGGTGGTGTTTTAATGATGGTGGTGGTGGTGGTGGTGTTGATATTGGTGTTGGTGGTATTGGTTTTGGCGATGGCACAACATTCTCATTCTCTTCCATCATCACCACCAACAACAACAACACTCCTATCAATGTTGCTTCTGTTCTTGACCACAACATTAGCCAGTATTCTATCTGGTGCAGGAATAGAAACAGTATCAACAACTCTAGATATTAAACGGGAACATACAAGATGAACCCGAATGAAGGCCAAATAAATACTGTATTGTAGATATGCAAGGAAACCAAAAAATATATCCAAGGGGTCAAGAATTCTGTATATGAGATGACTAGACTCGCTGCTGCTAAATAAGGGGATAATTCTTTCTTTTATTTTGAGTGATCTGGAGGAGACTATTGATTCCTCCAGACGATGCCAGAAAACACACCATTTCAGTATACAAGTAAGGGATCTGTTTTCTTGTATTGTTCAGAGGGGTACTTAAACTTCACTTCATCCCAAACCAAACGACCCCCTAAGGAGACTGACTGCTTGTTGACAAATTGGAAGGCTACCTCTTCTCCCCTATATACTCATTTTCACTCCTTCTCTCCCCTCGACACACACACATTTCTGCCATCCTCCCTCCCCCCCACACACATACTTCTGCTACCCTCCCTCCTCACACATATACTTCTGCCACCCTCCCTCCCCACACACATACTTCTGCCACCCTCCCTCCCCCCACACACACTTCTGGCCCCCTCTCCCACTCCCCCCATGCACACACACACTTCTCCAAAGAACTGTCCTGTCTTTGTAACCTTTAGCCTTTCTCTCCTCCCCCTCCTTCCTGTAACCTTGTCTTCTCCTCTTATTTATCCCCCTCCCCTCTTCATCCCCTTTTCATCCCTCCCCCTCTCCAATACTAAGAACTCATCCCTCTCATTCTCTAGTCCCTCCCCTCCCTCTCCCCACAACGAAAAATAATACCCCTTCCTTTCCCTTCCCTCCTCTTTTTCCCCTCTCCTCTATACTATATTTCGCCTCCTATCTTTTCCCTTATTTCTCCCCTCCAACTATTCTCTCTCTTCCCTCCCTTCCCTCCACTCAACTTCCCTACAACTAAGAATTCACTCCTCCCTATTTTCACCTTCCCCCTTCCTCTCCTCTCCTTTCTTTTTCTTTCCCTTTATCAAGATATTCCCCTTTCTTTGTCCCCTCCCCTTCCCCTCTCTTCTCTACACTCCTCCTACCCTTTCCTCCCCTTCCCTTCTCCTCCTCCCTCCCTTCCCTTTAGAAATCCTCTATTTATTTCCCTCCCTTTCCTCCCTCCTTCTATACCCTGAATTCACTCCTCCCTTTTACCTTCCCTTACCTTCATTTTTTTTTGTTTTCTGTTCAACATTTACTAATCCCTTCCAAACCCTCCTTTCTCCCTGTCCCCTCTCTCTGTTATTTGTCTTTAAATCTATTTATCTGTTTACTCTTTTTTTCTGTCTTTCTCACTCTCCCTGTCTGTATCGCTGTATTTTTATTTTTATCACAATCTCTTTTCATTTCACTTTCAACCTCTCCCTTCTCCACCACCCCCTCTCTCTCTTTCTCTTCCCTCCCTACCCCTCTCCCTTCACCCCTCCTCTCTCTTTCTCTTCCCTCCCTACCCTCTCTCCCTCCATCCCTCCCCCTCTCTCTATGGGCCGTGGACCGCGACACCCCTAAACAAAATGGCGACGAACACAGAGATGCAACCAGGCGTGAGGAAATAAGGGGGAGGTTGGGGCTTGTATGGGAGGGGAGGGGGGAATAGGGGTTGTAGGGGAGGGAGGAGGGGTAGAAAGGTTGTAGGAGGAGGGGGGTAGGGAGGTTATAGAGAGTAGGTGAGCAGAGAGAGGGAAAAGGGAAAGAGGAGGAAGGGGAAAGAGTATAGGTGGGTTTTTAGTAGGTGGGAGAAAGAGGATGGGAAAGGGGATGGGAGAGAAAAGGGAATGGGAGAGAATAAGACTAATGGTGTTATAGAGAATGGGGAGAGAAGAGAGAAGATAGACAGGGAAATGGGAGGAAGGGGAAACAAGCAGGAGAGAGAGAGAGAGAGAGAGAGAGAGAGAGAGAGAGAGGAATAAGGGAAGGGAGATTAGTAGTGAAGGGAGTGCGTAGTGGGAAGGGGGAGGCGGCTTAGTAGAGGTGGGGTGGTGGAATAAAAGGAAGGTGGGGGGGGGGGGGTTGGATGACTGGGAGGACCGAGGGGGTGGGGAGGGGGGGGGGGTAGAGTATTGAGAAGGATAAAGGCACGGAAACTGTCAGGGAGTGTGGGAGGAGGGAGAGTGTGGGTGGAGAAGGGGAGGGAAAGGTCAGTGAGTGTGGGAGGGAGAGGAGGAGGAGAGAGGGGGAGTTGAAAAGGAGAGAGAAGTGAAGAATATCCAAGACTATCCAAGCAAACTATGCCACGAAACTGATCCACTAGTTTAATACAGTTGACTCCAAAAATTTCAAGATACTTCCTGTTTGAGTCTAGCAGGTATATAGTGTCTCGAAATTTTTGGAGGCAACTGTACCAAAAAAACAAAAATAATAATAATAATATTGAGGTGTTTCTGGTTTGCTGCTGGCATACTTTGGAGGAATCTGTAGCCCTCAAATTCACCAACAAGAGTAGAATCTCCTCTCAAGTGCTCCGATTCCTCCAAAGTATATATACCAGGAAATAGGACCAGATAAGCAAATTAAATGAATGGTGATCTGTTGAATTGAAGTACTTGGAGGAATCATTTGCTCCATATTTATTACCAACGGTGCACTATTTATTATCCCCTTATAAGCGAGTTCATTCCCTGCATGCTTGCTATATGTCAGTCGTCACCTTTTTTTTTCAATATACAGAAGAGAGAATAAAAAAAAAAAAAAAAAAAAAAAAAAAAAAAAAAAGTCAGTCACACCTGCAAGCATTCATGTGTATGTGTGTGTGTGTGTGTGTGTGTGTGTGTGTGTGTGTGTGTGTGTGTGTGTGTGTGTGTGTGTGTGTGTGTTTATGATGACGTTAATGACTGCCCTCTTATCCCCCCCTCAGGTGTTCCTCATGACAGTAACACCAACTTGACAACTCGTAATCAAGGTGAGAATCATGTACGCACGCACTCACTCTCATTCTCAGCTCTATAATTATTAGTGTGTGATTAATGATATGCTAAAGGGGAGATTTATTTATTGGCGAAATGGAAGGTCTTTGATTTCTCCAAACTATGCCAGGAAACAGATGCCCTCAATGGTACTTATACAGGGGATCTATGTTTCCTTGCATAGTTTGAAGAAATCTGTAGCCTCCAATTTAACAAGTAGAGAATCTCCCCTTAAAATGGTCATAACATGTATTCCTTGACGTGATGTACATGTGTTCAGCTTCGATATAATTTTTGTATGGATGTGTAAAAATGTAGGCTTGTTTTTTTTGTTTTTTATGGTAAATGTGTGGATTTGGGTGTAAAATGTGCGTGTGTGTTTTTTTTTTTTTGTGGATGTGTGTATGAATATATTTATAGGTGTATATGTTATACGTAGGTGTGCTTGCGTGTGTGTGTGTGTGTTTTTATTTGTGTTTGAATGTGCGTGCGTGTTTTTTTTTCTTTTATTTGTGTGTGTGTGTGGCGGGGTTTGTACAGAAAAGGTTATTACGTAGTGTTCTGCACCGAGCTATCATTTTTCTCTCTCTCTCTTTCTCTCTCACACAAATACCCTCTCTCTCTCTCTTTCTCTCACTCTATCAACCTTGTCCCTTATTATACTGACATCTCACAACACACACACACACACACACACACACACACACACACACACACACATACATACATACAGCACGTCACACTTCACGGGCAATCCTCGCACGTGCCGCCCCCCACCCCCCCACCCCACCACCAGGTAAGGAGAGAGAGAGAGAGAGAGAGAGAGAGAGAGAGAGAGAGAGAGAGAGAGAGATAGGGGAAGGGGAGGGAGCAGGAGAGAATTCTGGAGGGGGTGATGGACAGGAGGGGGTGATAGCCATGGATCTAACGAGGAGGGGAGGGAGGGGAGGGGGGTGAAGGGTGTGGGAGTGAGGGGGGTGAGGTGTGGAAGCAGTATAAGTTAACTCACTGCTTGCCATCCGACCTGCCTCTCTCTCTCTCTCTCTCTCTCTCTCTCTCCAACAATTATCACTATTTTTATTATGATTACTACTACTACTCATCCTCCTATTACAATTGCTACCATTACTACTGCTACTATATTTTATTACTACAACTATTACTACTACTACTACTACTACTTACTACCCGTCCTCTTGATCAACCCTAGCCATGTCAACACCGCAGAGGACAATACCCTTCCTTCTTTCACTATAACCACTTCACTATATCCCCCACACTATAACCCCTTCACTATATCCCACACTATATCCCACACTATAACCCCTTCACTATATCCCACTTGGTTCACTGAGAGTCTTAATTGTTCATGTAACTGGGAAGGAAACACGGAGGGAAAGAGAACAATAATTATGGTTTGGTGATGAATTGGAAGGTCTGTGATTCCTCCAAAATTTTTATGCCACGAAACAACAGATCCCTTATTGATGCCATTGATGGGGGTCTGTTTTCTGGTACAGTTAGGAGGAATCAGAAGCCACCAAGTCTCATACACAATCACAGGTTCCTTAAACACCATATATATCTCAATTTTGTTGCTGTCAGTTTTTGTATATTACATGCAGTGTTGGTAAATCTGGAGCATAATATGATTCCTCCAAACTATTTCAGTCAACAGAACATCTGGTTTTGAACATCTGGTCCTGTTTCCTGGCATGCTTTGGAGGAATCGAGGCGCTCTTATAATGTGAACCAACAGTGTTATTACCACCTAAATGAAAATCCCCATTAATAAGGAGTGAGAGTAGAGTTGAGTAGAGTAGAGTGGAGTTGAAGCCAGAGTCAGGGTGTGGGTTGGGACAATGGGGGGCCCCTACACGCTCCGCCTACCAACCCTAAACACGACAAATGGCTGCGGTAGTCACTCAGTCAGACACAGTGAGAAATGGTGCCAAAATGACTGACTGTTGGGTCGACTTTCACTCCACAACGTAATGTTTTAAATGGAGACTTGTTCTTAATTAGAGTATATATAATATTTTCATCTACATTACATCATTTTTATCTTATATTTTAGGGAAGTGATAGTTATAATGTTGGTAAAATGTGGAGCAATTGACTCCTCCAAACTTTTCCAAGAAACAAACTATATATACCTGCTTTTTTATTATTTTATCTATTTCTTCGTGTAGTTATAAGTTTAAAGGAATCAGTAGCTCTCCAATTTTCCCATCAACAGTTTCTCCCCTAAAAGAGGAGATAAATGTATGTGATTAATTGACAACAGTAAAAGGAACCAACAGAGAGAAGAATATCACTTTATAACAACACACACCAATACATTTATCTAAGGCATAAGAGGATAGTAAAGTGTTGGTAAATCTGGAGCAAGTGGTACGACCAAACTACTCCAACCAACAGGCAGGATACCATGATTTTTGTCCATCTGATCCTGTTTCCTGAGATACATTGGAGGACTTAAGGCACTCCAATGTATGTACGCGTATCAATGGTCATCACATATTACATTATAACTGAATGAATATAAGAGTGAATTGTGCAGCGGCTTACACAACCACGTATTGCATAATTATATATACATAATTCTCAATTCACTTTCATTGCATTACAGTAGGTTGGATAATGCTATACTAAACACTCAATTATTCACGGCTCTTCCTTTGCAATGTTTGAATGGAAGGAATATATATAGGGAAAATTAAACCACAGATATATACAACAGAATAAAAATGTCCTAGAATAATCCAAAATGTTAGGGCAATAATAATGCAGAATTAACAATTTTATTACATTGCGGCAGTAACTAAAAACTGACGTAACATAACGCTGATAATAATAATAACAAGTGGTTGCCTCTCATGAGATGATTCAGCTTCCCTGTTCGTGTGTAACTATAAAACCACAGCTGCGATGCCAAAACAATATCAGATTGAGGAGCCCCGCCTCACAACACCTGTGCTGGGGACCACTTGCGTCAGAAACACACCAGTGGAAACCAGTAATACGAGGCAAGGATTAATTGATATGATTTGGACGATATAAAAATATATATATAATAAATAAATAAATATCAAATAATATAAATATATATCTATAGAAATGGATTAGGTGTGTGAGTAAGTATTTCCCTCCACCTTCTTTTCCTCGGCCTCTTCCTTCCCTTCTCCTTCCTCGTGTTGATTTCACCAATTTCATTCACGCGATCGAGTTAAATATAATATTATTTAATTTTGCTTGCATATGTGCAGAGAGAGAGAGAGAGAGAGAGAGAGAGAGAGAGAGAGAGAGAGAGAGAGGAGAGAGAGAGAGAGAGAGAGAGAGAGAGAGAGAGAGATATTATACAAAGCAAGGTAGGAGACAAGAGAAGTAAAAAAACCCAGCATGTTAAATCACACTATTATTATGTGAGTAAGTTTTGTCTGGTCGTGATACATCAATATACAGTATACGTAACACTTGTGCCAATTCTACTTTCACACACACCACCCATATATCTAAGTCTCTAAGGCTTATAATTATTAGGGATATGGTTTCCCTTTCTATGTGTGTGAGTGTGTGTCTGTGTTATTGTTTGCATAATGATAATAATAATAATAATAATAATAATAATAATAATAATAATAATAATAATAATAATAATAATAATAATAATAATAATAATAATAATAATAATAATAATAATAATAATAATAATAATAATTCAGTACTGACATCAAGCTGTTAGAAACAAACAGTGAATAAAAAAAACACTAAAAAACTAAAATTCGTGAGTTAAACAACAAGACTTCTAACACCAGCAGGTTGCATAATAAACAGTTGCCTCCCTCCCTCCCTTCCTTCCTTCCTTTACGACTAGAGTTTACACACAGTAGTTTCCTAGAGACGGGACCACTAGCTGACATCAAAACAAATCTTACTGTGCATCTCAACACGTGCCTGGATATGAACAATTAAGCTGCTATATAATTTACCCTGGCCTGGTCACCTCCACCCCTATCCCTATCCATACTTACTTATCTTATTACCTTTCTATTTACCCTATTCCCTACTTACCTATTCTTCCCCTTACCTACCTATATACTTACCTGCCTGTCCACCCAAGCCCTACCTACCTATCTATACCTACCTATACATACCTACCTACCTTCCTACCTCATATCCTACCTACCTACCTCCCCTCCCCAAGCTCTCACCTACCTACCTACCCTTCACTGTGTCCACCACCATGACCGTCACGCACACTACCACTGGCCAATCAGCGTTAGTCTCCTGTACCTCACGTCACGCCATGCAGCCTCCACCTCCACCTCTTAAACCCCCCTCCACCTCCACCCCCCTCCACCTCCTCCTATACACACCCCTCCACCTCCTCCTACACCCCCTCCACCTACTCCTCAACCTCCACCTACATCCCCCTCCTCCTACACCTATACACCCCCCTTCACCTCCTCTCTCCATCCCCCTCCACCTCCACCTCCTACTTCCCCCACCTCACGTCAGGCAGCCTCATTCTACTCCCCCCAATGTCACACCCACGCTTTCTGCCCCCCCCCCCCCTCCTCTCTTACTCTCTCTTTCCTCCTTTCACACATATCTGTTTTTCTGTCTCTCTATCTAAATATCTGTCTCTGCATGTATGTCTGTCTGTCTGTTTCTCTGTCTGTGTCTGTCTCAATTTCTGTCTGTCTGTCTATTTCTCTCTCTTTTTCTCTCTCTCTGATACATATATATTCCTGCTGACTTATACAACACAACAGGAGGGAGGTATTCTGTGTATACTGCTGCTAAAAACAGGTGGTTTGGTGTATGACATAACAGGTGAAGTGAAGGCTATATATACTGCTACTATAAATATATTCCTCCAGATCTCCAACACAAAACAACAACAATCCTGAGTGAGCTTCTATAATGGATCTATATATAGTTTTTTTTTAGGAGGAATCAGGCGCCCCTATAAATCGCCCACATCACATCACAGGTAATAAGTAAATATATAAATGGTGTCAAGTCAGCACCAACGCCAAACCAGACATCATGAAGGTGGGTTAAGATTTGTTGTGAGGATGAAGGAAGACCGCTCCAAACAAGGAAGACCATGTATACAGGTGGGATAACAAGCAAGCAGGAAGGAAATAGATTGAGAGGTGGAATAACAAAGAATAAGGAGAAATGCGATAAAGAGGTGAGATAGCAAACACGAATTAAGGAACTATAGATAGAGAGGTGAGACAACAAACACGAAGGATAATAGAAAGAAAGAAGGGACATTTGAAGAAGACATACATACATACATACATACAGGGACGGTAAGGAGAACCATCATGCATACACAACCAACTAACTAACCGGGTCACTGTACAACACTCGTAAACATTCGTCATGCATAATTATATAGAGTCAAGCTTGGCCGTCTTTCATTCACTCCCCCAATCTATTCACATACAGTTATTCAAGGTTACGTTATATATGTTTTACTCAATGTAGAACAGAACTACAGCCGTCCAACCTGTACTCGTAAACTCTCGTCATTTATTTACTTACAATCTATACACAGTCATTCAAAGTTATGTCATGTATGTCTTTTACTCAATGCATAACAGACTACAGTCGTTTAACTTGTACTCGTTAACTTTCGCTATGCATAGAGTATAATTCGTCATTCATTGTCAATCTACAGACATTCATTCATTCAGGGTTAGTTTTTGTTTGTTTCCTTCATGCACGAAAGGGGTACCATAAGGCCGTCGAACATGTGTGCACGACCAACTGGGTTATACACTCATTAGCACTGTACGAAAATATCTCCATGCATGAAAATATTAAGTATACATAGGCTATAAGTGTGACCCGTGATTCCCTTTCTCGTATCCCTCGTTTCACCATCAGTAAAATAATAATAATAATAATAATAATAATACTATACCATTGTGCCTTTTATTAGTGTTGGTGGAATGGGGGGTTTATATTCAGCACAAGTGTTCCTTCCTACAGTGAGAGTCAGTAGTTGTAGTGTTGTGGTTTGGTCAGAAGAGTAAAGATATATATAGCCCGTGAAACATTATGAAAGCCTTATACATACATACATACATACATACACACTCACATACACACACACATGCATACATAAACATACACACCCATACACACACACACACCCATACACACATAAACATGCTTGGAATAGTTTGGAGGATTCAGTTGCTCCAGATATATGCCACCAACACTATAATTATTATAATATACTATCTCCAAAATTATTATCTTTTTTTGCTTACACCCATCCATTTACCTACATTTTTTTTTTTAAAGAGTGAGTCTAACTGCATGTGTGTCATACTTATTTATCGACTATTTATGGCTAGATAATACATTGGAAAAACACTATATATATTTCACCTGGTTTATCAATTTGTACATCAATTTATTTGTACATTTTTTTTTTATTTGTACATTCATCTATTTAAACATATATATTTTTTAATTTGTACATTTTTTTGCATGTTGTTATCACCCCCCCTCCCTCCCTCCATGAAGCCTGCATGTTCCTTACTGTTTTTTATTATATGTTTTTAAAGATAAATGGCCTGATATTAAGAGAGGCACAGGTGTTTATAGTGGCAGTCATATCAAGGGTTTGGGTGTAATTAGTGGTTATCATAAATCTGAACACACCAAGCATGTCAGTGTCAGGAGTTAGTTACATTTTTACCAAGTGGAAATGTAGTCAGTCAGTCGCTTCCCTTCCCATCTTTCTCTCTCCGTTTTTAATACACGAAAATTGTGCACATCTTGTTACTTATTATCTGTGACTTGTAAACATTAAAATATACGATCCTTGTATGTCTAAATTCATATTACTTAGGAGGGAATTCGTGTATTTTACCCCAAATATAATATATATCACTTTAGTATGTATGTATGTATGTATGTACAGTATGTTTGTGTTTGTATACGACTATTTGTACCCAACAGTGCCTTTAAGGGGGGTAATTCGCTTGTGTTACATTGGAGCGCCTCGATTCCTCCAAAGTATGCCAGGAAACAGAACCAGATGGAGAAATAATAATAGTGTCCTGTTGATTGGAATGGTTTGGAGGATTCAGTTGCTCCAGATTTACCAAGGAGTGTGTTGTAGAATACTTGATTGTGGCTGTACAGTACACATTAATCTACAATTCTCGTTATGGCAAATTTCTACTTCAAGGTTACCAAAGTGTAGCAGATCGATGGCCATGGACTCATTTATTTACCACTCTCATTCGGTCACTATTACATATTATTGTTATACACACTCACATTATATATAGTTTTTCATATTACATACACACACACACACACACACACACATATTTCCCACTAATTCGGGGTGTCCCTCATTCACAACACCGACAGTTTTTATTACACACACACACAACACACACACACCAGTCTCTCTCTCTCTCTCTCTCTCTCTCTCTCTCTCTCTCTCTCTCTCTCTCTCTCTCTCTCACAAGTAATTACAGTCGAGTTCACCTTGATCTATGAACTGCAAGCTTAGATAAAAACCTTCACTAACAACACACCAGAATATTTCAATCAGCGAATCAAGAGAGAGAGAGAGAGAGAGAGAGAGAGAGAGAGAGAGAGAGAGAGAGAGAGCATAAGGGTATCTACACACACACACACACACACACACATTTTACATATCACTTACTGACGATTTTTCTGTCTGAGGAATAACACTCTGATTGACTGACGTGACATATACTGATAGAAATAATTAGCTCAGTTAACCCATGAAGAACACACCACTCCACTCATACTAAATATTCCTAGACTTATATACACCATCAGATTATCATAAGTCTAATAATAATAATAATAATAATAATAATAATAATAATAACGTTGCTATGGATTTTTACTACCTTCCAGTTCTTTATTTACCATCAAGTTATATAGTATTCGTTGCATAGGTTGATATAGGTGGATATTAATGGTAGATAGATAAGTCGTGTAATTATTAATAACATTATGCGTCCAGACTCTGTGCAGTTCAGACCTCGTCCTCGTTCTCTGCATAGCGCCAACAGTTTCCACGTATTGTCCGTTTGAGCTACCTTGGGTTCCGAGGCCTCTTGCCAGCAATACTCTGTTGTCTCTTTGCTTTTGTAAAGTAAAATAGTAACGTAATTTGCAGCGTTTTGCTGCACTGCTGTTGTGCACCTTCTGTGTTTTGTCTTTGCTTGAGGACATCATGTAGTGCATGCTAGCTAGTAGATAGTTGTTCCCTACACCAGACCCGCAGCACTCACTGCTTCAGGGGTAATCCCTGTGGTAGTGGGGCCCAGTAGTCTGGTGTGTCATTTGGGCACCTCTTTTTCTCGAACTACTCTTTTTCTTCCATATTTTCCGCGACCTCTTGGGCCTACGGTTGTCTCATATTTCTGAGCAACGGTATTCGCTTGGGAGGTGGGTTCTGACTACACCACCCCTCGCATTAGGCAGGTTCGGTGGTGGGAAAGTTCCTTCCGCACTAGCTCCGATCCCCTAGCTGGTACTGGAGTACGCCGCCAGGCTACCACTAGGGAGGGTTGAGTAAGGTTACTTTTATTTTTCCCTAAATTATTGTCCTTATTTTAGGGGGTTGATACAATAGTTAAGGGAGTTAGGAGAGGGTGTGTGGAGAGGGCTCGGACCTAGTCCGATGTCCCGAATGGCTGATCCCTCGACTAGCCTTCCTCCTCCTCAAGGAGGGAGGCTGACGACCAATGACCATCCTAAGACCACGGCAGACAATATTGGAACCCCTACGGCTGACAGACCAAGGCGACCTGATATAGATATTCTTTCCCTGAATGCTCGATATGTGAATGTACGTTGTGTTGATGCTTCTCAATCTCTGAAGACTGTTAACCCATTTATCATCAAAAAGGTCCTTGATGGTCAGGTGGGTGGCAGTCTGGAATTTGCTAAGAAATTGCGAGATGGTAGTCTCCTGGTTAAAGTGCTCAACTCTTCCCAGGTTAAGGATTTACTTAAACTGACGCAGATTCATTCTTTCAAGGTGAAAACCACCATTCCAGTTGGGCCAAATACTTGTAAGGGCGTCATATTCCATAGGGATTTGGCTGACCTGGATGATGCAGACATACTTGACGGAATGAAGGACCAGGGCGTAGTGGAAGTACAAAGTATGACCAGGATGAGAGAGAACAAGAGAGAGAAATTTGGCCTAGTTTTCATGACTTTTGCTGCTGCTCAGATACCGGATACTGTTAAAATTGGATACGAAATTGTTCACGTTAGACCTTATATTCAGAAACCCATGCGTTGTTTCAGGTGCCAAAAATTCGGACATACAGCATTGAGGTGTTTCACTAGAGATTCAGGTGAATTCATTTGTGGTAAATGTGCCGGAAGTCACGAGACGAATCAATGTTCAGAGACAGTGTTCAAGTGTGCCAATTGTGGCGGCCCCCACCAGGCAGGTGCAGGTATCTGCAGAAGTCTGATTGTGGAGACCGAAACAATGGCATACATGAAGGCTCATGATGTCAGTTATGGTGAGGCAAAGAGGAAGGTGGAGGGGGTTACCCAGGTTCCCACCGTATCCTACGCCGGAGCTGTAGCTGGCTCATCTAATGCTCCTGCAGTAAATGACCTCTTGGAACTTCTTAAGGCTAAAGAGAAAGAAAATCAAGCATTAAATGATAAAGTAAATAGTTTGGAAAGTACAGTAATTGAACTGAAAGAATTAGTTGCACAACTTGTTGAATCAAACCAACAACAGAAACAGAAACCCCACAAGGCAAAGGAAACCGAAAAAAATAAACAATCTCAATCTCATGTTCTCGCTCAGGTGACTCCTACGAAGCATGTATCTGGGACTCAGACAGCTCGTCGTGCGTCGAGCTGCTCGAGGTCTGGATCTGTGACTCGTGGAGAGGCACAGGCAATGGAGACTATCATCTCCAAACCATCCCGTGGGAGGTCCCCGGGAAGTGCTGAGGAAGAGGAGGGTACTCCTTCCCAGCACAAAAAGGTTCGCCAGGACGAACACGGCCCTCCAAAACACCGTAAACCACGATAATCTTCGCGCTGACCATAGTACAATGGAACTGTCGAAGTCTTAGAAGTAGATTAAATGAACTTAAACTTTTGGCCTGTACTTACGCTGCCGATATTATTGCCCTTCAGGAAACTCATCTGGATAACCGGGTTGAAGACGAGGTTATCCAGCTTCGGAACTACGAGTTAATTAGGAAGGATCGAAACGGGAGGGGGGGAGGTGGGGTAGCTCTCTACATCCGCCGTTCCCTCCCTTTCACTGAGGTGCCATCTAATTTCCCTCTGGAGTCTGTCGCCTGCAGAGTGAAATTCGGTGGTACCTACCTGACTGTCTGTTCTGTCTACTGTCCTCCTGATACAGTAACTTATGATGATGTTTTTGATCTGCAGGACAGTCTGCCCTGTAGAAAATTAATTGTTGGTGATTTTAATGCACATCATACGTTATGGGGTTCCCTGCGGGATGACAGGAAGGGGGAACAGATGGCCAGGCTTATCAGTAATTCTGGTTTGGTTCTTTTGAACGACGGTAGTCCGACGAGAGTTGATGATAATACCGGTAATTTTAGCGTCCTTGACCTATCTCTGGTCTCCCCATCAATTGCCACTTCTTGCCAGTGGCTACCTATTGATGACTCATTGGGAAGTGACCATTTTCCTATTTTGATTAAATATAACAGCGACACTGTTAAAGAGCCTTCAGCACCTAAATTTAACGTAAAAAAAGCAGACTGGGTGTCCTTCACAAAGAGTCTCAATATTGAAATTGTTGGGGAAACCATTGATGATAAAGTAAATAACATTAAAGATAGTATTCTCAAAGCCGCAACGGCAACAATTCCTAAGACTTCGATAGATAGCGCAAAGCATAGAGTTCCTTGGTGGACGCCAGATTGCCGCATAGCACTGTGTGAGAGAAATAGGGCCTACAGGCTTTTCAAAACTCACATCAGTGATGAGAATTTTCGCAAGTATAAACTTGCGAGAGCTAGGGCTCGTAGAACCATCAAACAAGCCAAACGAGACTCCTGGCGAAGCTTTGTCTCTACTATAAATTCTGAAACATCTATATCTAAAGTCTGGTCCACTGTTAAAAAGTTAAATAAAAAGAAAATATCAATTAAAATCACTAACATCAATCATAATAACGTCAATTTTGACGAGCCTAGAGACATTGCTAACGCCCTCGCCAGGCAGTTCTCTTTTGCTAGCAGCTCTGACAATTACCATCCAGCTTTCTTGCCTCTCAAGGAAGCATCAGAGCTGCAGCATATTAACTTTGCCACAGGAGATGAATTGGATTACAACTGTGATCTTACAATGCAAGAGCTTGTTCAAGCCCTAGGAGCCTGTAGTGGGACATCCCCAGGACCCGATGAGATTCGGTATGAGATGATAAAGCATCTTGATCATGACTCCATGATCAAGATGCTGCAAGTGTTTAATGAAATTTGGAGGGGTCATGCCTTTCCAAATTCATGGCACTTTGCACATATCATTCCCATACCGAAAGGAGGGGGGGACCCCAGATCGACTTCATCGTATCGCCCTATTGCTCTCACAAGTTGTTTATGCAAGGTCATGGAACGAATTGTTAATCGTAGGCTATTGCATTTTTTAAATTCCAGGAACTTGCTGGTTGACGAGCAGTGTGGCTTCCGCAAAGGTCGCCAGACGCTCGATCAATTAGTAAGCCTGGAATCTCATATTCAAGAGGCATTTGCCAAAAAACAGTTTTTAGTTGCAGTATTTTTAGATATAGAAAAAGCCTACGACATGACCTGGCGACATGGCCTCCTCAGGAAACTACATGCGATGGGATTACGCGGTAATCTGCCCTTTTTTGTTAAGAATTTCATGTCTGACAGAACTTTCTCTGTCAAGCTTTTTTCGGATACAGTCACTTTCTCGGACACTTTTGTCCAGGCAAACGGGGTCCCCCAGGGAAGTGTTCTGTCTCCGACCTTATTTCTATGTATGATTAATGACATTCTACCAGCTCCTCCACGAAATCTTAAATACTCACTGTATGCTGATGACTGTGCAATATGGCACTCCAGCCATAGTGCACAGTTTTCGGCAACTCGAATTCAATCGGCACTGGATTCGATCCATAATTGGGGCCTCCAGTGGGGTTTTAAGTTTTCAATTAGAAAAAGTGTAGGGGTTATTTTCACTCATAGGAAAAAACCAGTCGTCCGGTTGACCATGGGTGGAAACCCCCTACCTATTCAAAATTCAACTAGATTTCTTGGACTGATTTTTGACAGTCGACTGACATGGACTTGCCATGTCAGTCAGTTAAAAACTAAATGTTTAAAAGCACTCAATTTACTTAAATGCATTTCTGGTACGAAATGGGGAGCAGATAGGAAGTCTTTGTTAATGCTATATAAATCCCTGATCAGATCTAGAGTAGATTATGGGTCCATAGTGTATGGTTCGGCATCTGAGTCTGTGTTGAAAGGTGTGGATGTTGTGCAGAATGCTTGTTTGCGTGTGTGTCTTGGAGCCCTACGTTGCACTCGAATCGAGCGTCTAGAGGTGGAGTCACAAGTGCCTCCCCTCCGTCTAAGACGAGACCAACTAATGTTAACATACTTTGCTAAGAAAGCCAGGGTGCCGAGTCATCCTCCCGGTAATGCCTTGCTGCGGCAACCGCACCCGGGGGGCCATGGCGTTAGGCCCCTGGCAGAGGGACCGAGTTATCCGTCCGGGAACCCCTGCGCCCTAGGGGGCACTGGCGTTAGGCCAAGGGACACCAGGCCCGCTGTTTGTATTCCCGGGGAGCCGAGTCATCCTCCCGGTGGTGCCTTTTTGCGCCCGCAGCCGGGGGGCCATGGCGATAGGCCCCTGGAAGGGCCAAGTTATCCGCCTAGGGGACGCACGGCCCCGGAGGGCACTGGCGTTAGGTCCCTCAGAGCAAGACTCCACGACCTCGTAGAGTGTGTCGGTATAGACTTATCAACAATCGATTCCCTGGTTATAGTAAATATTGCACCTTGGGTAATACCCCCTTTTAGTTGTGTGGAATCCTGGTTACCGGGGGTTAAATCCCAGGTGCCGGAGGTGGAGGTACACCAGAGGTTTCGTGAGATAATTGTCAAACATCTTTCTTATTTCCAACTGTATACCGACGGGTCCAAGACGGATGAATGTGTGGGTGCGGGTGTATGGTCGCATGAATGTCAGTTAAGATTCAGACTGCCGAATCATACATCTATTTTTCTTGCTGAATTATTTGCTATAGATAAAGCTTTGGATTTTGCCCTATCGACGACCCACGATAGGATAGTCATATTTACTGATTCATTAAGTTCACTTAAAGCTATTAAATCTTTGAATACAACTAACAATGAAATACAGGGTAATATCATTAGTAAGCTATTTAGTGCCAATAAATTGATCAAGTTAATATGGGTACCATCACATTATGGTATCTATGGTAATGAACAAGCTGACAAGTTAGCAGGGTCAACTGTTGATCTGGACCTTAGCATAGTCCGTACGGATCTCAGGTGTTTTGTCTCTCTCATAAAATCTAAAATTCATCTCCTGTGGCAAAGGCAGTGGACCAGATTAGACATCAGAAATAAAGTAAAGCTTTTGATTGAACCCTGGGCTACGTCATCCTGGCGTAGTCGCAGGGATGAAGTGGTGGTGGCTCGGTTGAGGGTCAACGCCACCAGGCTCACTCACTTAGAGCCATATATCAACAAAGATTTTCCACCAATGTGCACACAATGTGACACAATAATGTCAATCAATCATTTACTTATTTATTGTAATAAATATTCAAATCAAAGAATTAAAATTAAAAGATTTTTTCAATTTAAAAAACTTGCTCTTACCATCGAAAATATTCTATCTGATGATAAGAATATTATAGACAAACTGCTCTGTTTTCTGAGGGAGACAAAACTTTATGACCTTATATAAATTGATAGAATAAAATGGATTATACTGGCTTAATGACCTTTGACTATATGTCGCTGGTTGATAGCCATAAATCCAACAACAAACAAACAAAACATTAATAACAGTAAATGTCAGAAGGGAAGGCAGTGACATTAATTAAGGGACCCTGTGATGTAGTCTAAAAAAAAATGGAGGTAAACGAGACTTTTAAATAAACATCACCGATATAGAAGAAGGTGACAGGGCAGGCGAGGCCACATTACTCCCACCGCCAACTGTACATAAATATATACACATATATACACATACAAACACAGACACATGCATATACGCACAAATGCACACATACAAACACACATAGACATACATACAACACAAAAACTGCAGTGAGAGTAATAATGTTGCAGAAAAAGTTACATTTTAGTAAATAATAATTATTGCAATAATGGTTAGCCCAAAGCCGAGGGATTGATATATTGCCCGTGGCTTTGGAATATCCTAACATACAAGTTAAATGTAAACATTATAAATTGACATTGCTAGGAACTTGACATTTTACCTTTTATATTTAAGTTTACCCTGAGTATTATTGTTCTCTCACAGCCTCGTCTCTGTATAGGAAAGCAAAGTATCTTTAGCGTAGACTATATCAAAAGTAACAATATATTTTAATGTAAACACTTATATTAATCTGTAAACCCTAATGATATCATAACCGAATACATATATAATTGAACACCGATTCATTAATCAAGATTTGTACACTAACATGTTATAATAATGGTACATATCAGTCTCCTAAATTAACAAGTAGGAAAACACTAAAAGGAATTTCGAAAACTTGAGAGTACCATCACCTAAAAATGAAAGAGAGAGAGAGAGAGAGAGAGAGAGAGAGAGAGAAACACACTCACACATTTATTGGGAAACTCTATTACTGAAGCCTCAAGGACCACCATTACTTTTCTAGATCTGGTCCTGTTTCCTGGCATACTTTGGAGGAATCAAGGCACTCTAATGTACTACCAAAAGTATACAAAATAAAGATAAGATTAAAAATATATATAAATGTAACAATGAGCTTGGCGAAGAATAATGATCAAGAGTCAATGAATAATATCAATACATCAACACCACATCTGTAAAAGAATAACCATCAGATTTTATTCTGTTTAAAATCGGAAGGTGCACCGTGTGACTCTTAACAAAATGAATATATCTTGTACTGTTAAAGGAGAGCATAATAATAATAATAATAATAATAATAATTATAATAATAAAAATAATATTAATAATAATAATAAAAAAATAAAATTAAAATTAAAATAATAATAATAATAATAATAATAATAAAAATAATAATAATAATAATAAGAATATTCCACTTTGTTTCAATGGATGATGCAACAGCTGGTGCAAAGTTACCCACTCATAACAGTTCCTAGAATAATGAACAACATATAATCATAAACAAACCAATAATTTCAAAACACGACCATCATGAAAAAGGAAGGAAAGTCGAATAAGATAAGAGGAATACAGAGGTCAATATGTCATTAAATTATATTCAGTTTATTCTAGTTTTCTCTGCATATGTTGTATTTGGTTAGAGTATTAAAGGGATAGTGCAATGTTGAAAAATCTGGAGCAACTGATTCTACCAAACTATTCCAAGCAACATTACATGCACTATCTTTCTTGTCTATATAATCTGGTCCTGTTTCCTGGAATATTTTAGAGGAATGAAGACGCACTACTGTACCAAAAGTATACAATATATCCCCTTAATAATATTACCCTTACTGCATTAATCTTCCCCACAACATGATCACCTTCCATTCTCTATAGTCAGTAGCATTACCATACCTTACCTATGTCGTGAGGTACTTACTTAAAGCATTACATAAGCATGGGGTTCAAGGGTGATGTTATGCTCATGCTCTCTCTCTCTCTCTCTCTCTCTCTCTCTCTCTCTCTGGAAATTCCAAAGATGTGAACAGGGTCCAGGAAGGAAGGTACTAATTGTATGTTTACGTGCTTCCCAGAGAATCCTTGCTCTCCGTGGCTAATGGAGACCTTCTTGCCTGACATAATCACACACATGATGCGGACACAACACAACAGCATAGTTACACAATACAACACAGTGACACAATACAACACAACACAAGAGAACTGCAACACAACACAACAGCAAAGCTACACAACACAACAGTACAGCGACACAACACAACAGAACAGCGACACAACACAACAGAACAGCGACACAACACAACAGTACAGCGACACAACACAACAGTACAGCGACACAACACAACAGTACAGTAATACAACACAACATCACAGCGACACAACATAACAATACTGTACAATCATCTCCTTTCTCAAATTTGTTTAGTCTGTCACCACGCATCTGAGGTCAGTAAAAATGCAGTTTTCATTTGCTCTTCATCAACCCTAAGCAGAGCAGAATATTGAATATTATAGTGCATACGAAAAATATTGCTGTCTCATCTGAATCAATAATCAATATGGCCGTATGAATATTCCACCCAGTATTTGGTGTGTTGAAGGAAAGAGCGAGGTTGAGTTCTCGCTATTGTCTGTCTCTCTGTGTCACTGTGTCCGTGTTTTTGGTCAGTGTAATAGTCGGGTAATTTCTTCATATATATTTATACATACGCACGGGAATTTGTGATTATTACCGAGGGTCACATCTTCACATAATTTCCCTGGCATGCTCAAAACGTGACCGGCTCCGTGTGATAATATGATGCGGTAATGTGCACCTCAACAACGGGTAAATAAACAAGAAAATAAGAATGTTGATGCAGCCTGGGAAACCTTAAAGAATTGTGCTTCATTTCTTAACGATATACACACAACCATGGCCATGCACACAGCAACAACAACAGCAACAACAACAACAACAGCCTAACATCTTTATATTATATTCACGTCTCGATCTAGATTTATTTATTTATTGCAACCAGTCTTATAAATTTATCAACGATTTCTTTACTGAATATTCTTTTAACGTAAGTAAACAATGTCTACTGTTATATTGCTGCCTTACTCTGTAGTCCAGAAGTGAGACTTATGGTGTGTGTGTGTGTAGTGTATTGAGTGTGTGTGTGTGTATTTACTTAATTGTATTTACCTAATTGTGTGTGTGTGTGTGTGTGTACTATTTCATGCAATAGGAGTGTTTTTTTTCTTTTATACAAATATGAACATTTCTGTATGTATTCAATGAGTAAAGGCGTTAACAATAAAACACATACCATAATATATTACTTAGTTCCATTTTAATAAACATTCGATTCATCTGATAAAATAATAATGAACATGTTAGAAATATTAATATAGGCTGTATGTTAAAATCTAATTAAGAGTTGTTGTTGTTGTTGTTGGTTGTTATGATCCTTGAAACAAAACTCGAGAGGCAGATAAGAATGTGGTAGTAAACAGGATCCTAAAATACCTCAAGGTACTACAGTATATTGGTTACAAGGTGAGGTGAGATAAGGAATAATACAATCTGAAGGGGTCAGGAAATGATGTGTGGTGACTGACTGACTTACTGACTGACTGACTGACTGACCGACGACTGGCAGGATGTCAGGATGAACGTCAGCTGTAAGGTGGCATCGGAAACAAGTGTGACTCATTACAGGTATACGATATATACTATAAATAATTATACGGGACTTAAACGGGCACCTTACACAACTTAGAATAACTTTTAAACCGTAGTTGCAATTTGTACACGATTAATATATTCAGATTTATCAGAGAAACATACACTATTTCACACTGATAATCACAAAATCAAGAGGGAATGGTTAATAAGTTAAATAACACTATCAAGTATGAAAACAAAAAAACAAAAATGCTTCAGAGAGATATATAAACAATGATATCCATTTATTGTGGTATCTGCATTTTTTTCTATATATTACACTTGTATTCCAATGTTTATGAGTAGTCGATAAGTATGTACAGTACCTAGTTGTGTATATTTTGGGTTTGATTTGTATATGGGATTACATTACATTAACAAAAAGGAGACATAAAGTTAAGTGACAGAGAGAGAGCTGGTACCGTACATCTAAACAACAAAAGAAATAAATGAGTACCGGTATAGGGTACACGGTATAGGAGAAATGTGCTTACGTGTGTATACTTTGGTACTTGGAAGTGTAATAGTCACTCATAGACCTTACTCCACAAGACGAGACACTTCTGTAAGTCGAGACATTATACATCGGTTTGGTAACAGCTCACATGACGTCAGAGAAACCACATAGACTGAACACACAGTAATAACACATAATAGGTGGTCATCCCAACACACAGAATGGGTACTATAGATAATGAACGTTGTGTAAAAGAAGTAAATGATTTATTGCTGGAAAATTAAATAACTCTAACACACAATACCATACAACATTGTCTGGGACTCACCTGGTTTACTGATTATTATTATTGATATGGTGGAGCCGCCCTACACAAATTATTAGTTTGCTATTATTTACGGCTGCTGACAAAAATATAACAAATCACCCATGCACGAATATATTAAATTTGGTATCAAGTAGGATATGTTTTTATTATTTATGCAAACGTGTGAATTGATGAATTTCAGCAATGCACCTCTCAACACAACATACATTATTTCTTTATTATAGATAATTTCTTCAATAAAACTGAGACAAATTAATTATATAGTGTGGAGTAGCAACAGCGTTTATATCAGCAATTAGTCAACATACCTGTGTATAAAAAGTCCACATGAGATGGAATAAAATACTAATACGTGTGTGTGTGTGTGTGTGTGTGTGTGTGTGTGTGTGTGTGTGTGTGTGTGTGTGTGTGTGTGTGTGTGTGAGAGAGAGAGAGAGAGAGGGAGAGAGAGAGAGGGAGGGAGGGAGGGAGGGAGAGAGAGAGAGAGAGAGAGAGAGAGAGAGAGAGAGAGAGAGAGAGAGAGAGAGAGAGAGAGAGAGGGAGAGAGAGAGAGAGAGAGAGGACCAAAAACAAATTAAATCCTGGACGACAAAGGTGTGTGAAGGCCAAGGTTGAGTGGTGACAGTCCCGTCTTTACACTGCCTTACCTTCACCCCCTCCTGTCTCATAATTGTCTCACTCACCATCACCTTCCTTCCCTCCCTCCCTCCCTCCCTCCCTCACTTACCCTGCTCTACCCTGTCTGTCTCACCCTGCTAGCCTCATTCTCTCTACCTCACCGTCCATACCTTATAAAATTATCCTCCCTATCTTTGCACAGTGTTTATAAAAAAATTTGGTCCGTTTTTCAGACACTTTTTCACGTCACTCATTTTGGAAAGAGATTTTGATATCCACACAGCCTTTTCATTTCTTGCATCTAATCAGTTCTTCCCATACCAATGCATCTGTTACAGTAAACTAACTTAGTAACTATTAAATTTCTCTCACTCACTCACTAACTCATTCATTCATTCATTCACTCACTCACTTACAATATTCCCCAGATAATCTTTCCTACTGAATAAACAAAACACATATATACCTAATAGTTTCCACACACATCTCTCTCCTCTTTTTTTTTTCTTTATACAGGGGAACTTCCAAGCTTGACATCCACCACTTTCTTTTCCTCTGTACTTCCCCAACACCAGCTGACACATTTACTGTATCCAACCAGTTACTCGCTACTTCTTTCCAATTCGTCAAACTATACCATACCACCACCTTACCTCCGTATATATTAACTCATGGTCAGACATTCCATAGACCCCTGGTGCATTTACCCTGACATGTGTGTACAGCCACAATCAAAATAACCACCAACACTCGCCTCTTTCCATCGTGTAAATAAATCAGTATCATATCTTAATATAATCATACAACACCTTACGTCAACTCAACCCCCTCAATTACTATCATGAACTGCTGCAAAATCATACATGTATTGTTCTTTATTACCAAGATATTTACTATGATGGAAGGAAAGTGTCGGTGGATATTTGATTGTGGCTGTACAGTACTCTATGATTATATTCTAAAGTAGGGCACATCTCAATACCCGACTCCCTCTGTTAAACCTTCCTGCCACACTCAACGCCTTTTCCTTCCTGCATTATCTATACGTGCCTTCCTCCCTGACCCATTTATATATCTTAGTAAGACAGTTGCCTCACCTGCTTGTTTATCTCTCCTTACTTTCCTCTCTCCACTTACTTGCCCCATTTACCTGCCTCACCTCCTTGCCCTATCAATAATTATATCTTACTAACCTGCCACACCTACTTGCCTATGTCTCATTACTTTCCTTCTTTACTTACCTGCCCCATTTACCTGCCTCATCTACCCATGCCTTATCAATAATAATATCTTACTAACCTGCCACACCTGCTTGTCTATCTCTCCTTATGTATAGCTTCTTCACCTACCTGCTCCATTTACTTGCCTCACTTCCTGCAGGACTCTGGGGTGGTGGGGTACGTGCAAGAAATATGAAAGGAGACGGTAGGATCCTGGAGTGTGTCGGGGGAAGCAGGTAGGTGGGTGGTGGCAGGAAGATAAGGGGAAAGTAGATGGGTGGAGACAGTCAGGTTGAGAAAAGTCGGTGGATGGGGGCAGGAAGGTGGAGGAAAGTAAGTGGATGAGGGAAGGAAGGTGGAGGAAAGTAGGTGGATGTAGATAGGTGGATGGAGGCAGGAAGGTGAATGTAGGCAGGTGCAGGAAAGTAAGTGGATGCTGACAGGAAGGTGGAGAAAAGTAGGTGGAGGAAAGTAAGTGGATGGGGGCAGGAAGGTGGAGGTAGGCAGGTGGAGGAAAGTAGTTGAGTGGAGGCATGCAGGCAGTTGGAGTGGAAGACCTACAAGTGATGGAAGAAGGTATAGTTTAGACACATCAGTTGTTGGTATACAGCCCCATGATGGTAGAAGGTGTTTGTCTCTATCCAGTAACCTGTACCCTTTACCCTTTACTTGTTTACCATCTCCCTCTCGGCTTCTGCACACACACACACACATCCTACTGGGCGATACAGGGAGGAACTATCTTCCATATGGGCTGTACAATACCACTCATTCGTATATCCAGGTATACTATGATTCCCAAAAGCGGTTTACATTTCTCACTTCAACTGTATTCATATCTAGACTTATATCTCTAATAATATCTTTCTCTATTTTAACTTACATACCATTATATACTGACTTATATCTCGACTCATATCTCGCTTCATCTAAACTCACATATTTACTCGTATTTAAGCTTTTTTTTTTTTTTTAATATTAACAAAGATGAGGACAAAGGCCACGGACCCGCTTACCGTCCTCATCTGCATAGTACAGTGAGAGAGTGGTCCAAAATCATGTCCAATTTCGTTCGAGATGCCCTGACACATTGCGTTACATAAGTCGTAGTAAGATGGAAAGATGGATGAAGGTAGACAGTTTCAGAGCTACATGGACACATATTTTGACCCATACATCATTGCATCAGGAGTTGTTTCAAAGTGTTGTGAGCTGACCAGACCAGCTTCCTCCTCAAATACCAACAGCCACCCTTCACTCTCCACCCGGACATCAGATAAGCTGTTACCAGAACCGATATACCACGAGTTTACAAGATGTGTCGGGAGGAAGCGTTGTGCAGGAGAAGAGAAGGAAGGAAGAAAACACGATGGAGAAGGAGAGAGGAAGGAGAGAAGCGCGCTGGAGGGAGGGAGGGAGGGAACGCTGTGATAAAGGAAGAGGAGAGGAGAGGGAGGGAGGGACGCTATCATGGTGGAGGAGGAGATGTGAGGAGAGGAGAGTAAGGGGGGGACAGGAGCCACGCCCGGGTGAATCCCCGAGTCTGACGCCCCACCTACTCCAACCCACCGTGACGCAACTCAACACACGTCATGCAGAAGGAAGGAAGAAGGGAAGGTAGTAAGTAAGTAAGGCTGGTTGGGGTCACCTCTACACACACACACACACCCCTCTGGTATCCATGCATCTCCTCTAATAGTTGAATAAAATTGTAAGAGTAATAATTTTAACAGTATTGGTCTGTATTTTTTGGGTTACGATCCGTATTTTTAGGGTATACTAAACTATACTTTATGGGTCTGTAATTTTAGGATGGATTCGGCTCGTATTTTTAGGGTATCGGTCCGTAGTTTTAAGGAGATGGTCGACAATCTTAGGGTTTCAGTTTGGTCCTTATTGTATATTTTAGGTCATCTTTCAGTTATCAATCTGGAATCTGTGGTTAATATCAAAGCAAAAAAAAAAAAAAAAAAAAAAAAAAAAAAATTATAGTCAATAGTTTACAAGTAATCTATATATCTTTTCTTGTACTGTAATCGATTTGAATTATATGTTAATTCAATAACTATGAAAATAGATAAATACACCGCCCGATTACAATTATTATTACATCCCCTATTGGTCGTGTTGAGGGAGATGAATGAGGGAGAGACATCACTTCATTCACTTCTATACTCGCATCATTCACCTCTATACTCACATCATTCATCTCTATACATACTCACTGTGGGGTTTCTGCTTCCCAACTTATGGTACTTCCTATTGCAAGAGTTAACACTGCAATGGAATGCAACTACTGCCTCAGTCAATGTCCGGGTGTCTCTTGGGTAAAGGTTCATTCTTATGGCAAGTTCAGGAAGGCGCCCTCCGAATTAGTCCTTATTCACACGCAACAGAACACACAGGATAGGCAATAATTATGTGGCTGAAGATAAATGTAAACCTTCCATTAGTACTGTATATACATAACTCTGTCTATGTAGTGAACCCCTTGGCTGGAATAACATAAGCACTACGAATACCACAGACCCCATCCAAATCACTCCTTCCCCTGCAGGCTGTGTTTGGGAGTTCTCACAGACATTATTATCTTCCAAGGGTTACGAGTGTGTTTCCTTGCTACTCATCCCATCACCGACTTGAGGTTACGCAACTTTAATTATCCCCTCAGGCCTCCCTCTCCCCTTACATGTAGTAAAAGACTTGGACCTAACATTTTCTCTTCTTTTTTGGGGAGAAGGGGTTGTGTGTTGGGGAAGGAGGGGTGGGGCATCCATTATATTCTGAGCATCCCGTGCACGACAAGGGTGACGGGTAGAGGGTCCTGTCTGTCTGTCTGTCTGTTGTAAAGTGTGCCTGTCTATTTGATTTTTATCCATCTTCTTATATGCCTGCTTGTTTATCTATCTGTCTGTCAACAAAGCAACTCAATAACAATGTAATGTAAAGAATTGATGAAGAGAAATATTTCAGCACACACCAACTTTGAACAATACCCTTCGAGACACCTTGCTCGAGAACTTAGGAGGACTGGCGGGTACGGTAAGTGTGCGAGGAATTTGTACCACAACCTATTACCCTTGTCTCTTCTTTGTCTTCCTGGTGGACCACACACAGGGCCTGGAGGTGTAGTGTAACAGAAGCACGTGTTCCCTCAACAACTCCAGGCGAAAATGAATGTGTTCTCTTGGCTCAATATGTTACCTGGAGCTTCTGTCGGCCAGTCCAATGTCGAACTTGGCTGCTAATTCAAGTTGCCATTCTTGACCGTAATCATTGATCTGTACGAGTACTAAGTGCTTTTCTTACGTTAAGTGCGTAGTAACAAAAATAATTCAATCTTATATATATCAGGTATCCTCATTAAATGGATATACTGTACTGTATATTTTGATTTTTTTAAAGGATTCGTTGTTACAGTGCACAGGTCTATTATAATTTCCCTTAAACTACAACTGAACATTACGTCATCTGATATCAGGCAGTATAATGTTACTATTACTAAGCATCACCTTCCTGTACAATGCTCTGAAATATGAAAATCTAGCGATGTATATACACTGTTTTGTTGTGTATCGATCAATTATGTAACCCAGGTATCATTCCCAAGCACGACGCCTCTGAACATTTTTAATAGTTTCAAAATCAGAAACAACGCCATAACAACAATATATCCTTTAAAATGTAATGACAAGGGCAATAAATAAGTATAATCCGGATATGTTGGTAAGTTATTAAGTGTGAGGGTCACCTTCAGCCTGACAAGGGGCAATTAATAACATCCAGAGTTACACAACCACTCGGGTCTGTTTTTTACCATAGATGGAGGTACCTGATGAAAAAGTCCTCGTGGCTCATTGGTCCACACGATGATGGTGAGATGTTTGCTCTGGCTGCCAACACAGGTTACCATGATCTTTAAAAGGTTGGAGGGGGTTTGGTTGATTTTCACTATATACTCATGGGAACACTATAGAAAAGTGTTTATTCCAGATATTTATATGGATGAGGAAAATCAAGCGAATACCCCATTAATTCCATTCCAATTGCCCAGACCATCACTGTATGATTTTATATGACTTTCGACTTCTATTCTATTGTTGATATCATAGTATAGTTTCCGTTTTGGGTTAGTAAGGTCGTAAGAATAAGACTGGCCCAGCGCCAACTGTAATCTAAATTATCCTAACTCGATAGATTCTTTCCGTATTTACCGCCGCAAACAATGTTAACAAGTTGTTACTATTGCCTCCGTTTGCCTTTCTGTCAGTATGGAAACAAGATATGTAAAGAAGCAATGAACTGTTTTTCACGATACTCTGAAGACAGTACCGGTTTGCTATATGACCCAAGGAAGGAGAGAGAAAATATTTCCCATGAGACTGAGGAGATCAGCGGAACTCAGTCTGAGGTATGAGATTAAACGACCCCGGACCCATTTCTATTTCGAAGCAGACTTGGATAATTATTATGGCTTGTGACTGTACATAGTTACGAGGAAGAGTTGCCGCTCCATTTCACTCAAAACATAAGACAATCTTAACCATGAATATCAGTTGACTATTTCTACACATTTCCCTGACCAACTACAGGCAATATTCAGTCGGAGGCAAACACTTCAAAAGTCTAAAGTTCAAATGCTATATCTCTCAACACACTCACACACAACAACGACAGAAGCCTTAAATATAACTTACTGTACAGCCACAATCAAATAACCACCAAAACTTTCCATCCATCGTGCAAAGTAAAGTAATATCATATCAAAATATAATCATACAACTCCTTACGTCAACTCAACCCCCTCAATTATTAATATTGTCAGGTGCTACAAAATCATATATGTTTTTTTTTTTATTACCAAGATATTTACTACGATGGAAGGAAATTATCGGTGGTTATTATGATTGTGGTTGTACTTGAAGTCACACTGGACGCTTCTGTATACCACCATAAGAAATTCCTTGTCGTGTCTAATAGTTAAGGGGAGAACCTCTTTTGGTAAATTGGAAGGCTACAGTTTCTTCCAAATTATTCCAACAAACAAATCACTTCAATATTACTAATAGGGAGGATCTGTTTCGTGGCACCGTTTGGAGTTTTCAGTAGCCCTTCAATTAACCAAAGAGAAGTTCTACCCCTAATAAAAAGCTGTGAAAATAAACATTGTCACTTACTGTCCATGTGGTCGATTTGTTGCTACCAGAGCCCGGGTACAAATTTTATCGAGGTAGTGGTAGCGAGACAATCAGGGCTACAGCTGTTATGTGGACACACTGTTGGTCTTCACTTCACTACTAACTGCTGTGAACACTTTGGTCTTCACTTCACTATTAAAGCTGTGGACATTCTGTTGATTTTCACTTCACTATTAAAGCTGTGGACATCCTGTTGATCTTCACTTCACTATTAAAGCTGTGGACAATGTTGCTCTTCACCTCACTGGAAACTTTACTAATTCTCAAATGACGAAACAGAGTACTGTATATGCAACGAAGTTAAGCACTCAGACTATAATAGAAAAATATGATGTATGGTACGGAATTGAAAGTTTTGTCTCTATATTGGTCCCCTTCAGAAAAAACCAATTATAGGCCCGAATATTGTAAGTAAAATAAGTGAAATATGATTGTTAATTCTTTTTAACTTCTATATTTTGCTTTATTTGAGTTCATGGCATTGTCAAACCAGACCTTAAATGAATACTACTATATCCATATTATTAAACATTGACCTTAAAGGAATACCATATCAATATCCCTAATCATTCCTTGACTGGTATAAACACTTTTGTCCACAGCTGTATGTCCTGTACAGTCACGATCTTTAATAAATATCAAATCCTGTGATAACACTGAACCGGTTATAAGGACTATTCTTGTCATTATGGCTGATAGTCGTTTGATACAACTTTAAATCGTGACTGTACATCAAGTTGGAGTAAGATTTAGTTACACCTGACCACTGGGTGAAGGAACACCGAGGGAAGCTGCTCTCTTCTCACAGTCTGTCTTCCTCTGCCCCTGACGTCACACATCCAAGGCTCGGAAGGAAGATGGAAAGGAAACAAGAGAATGTGAACCATAATATCTCTACTTGGCAACTCATATCACAGCCACACGTCACTCCTCTGCCTTGGGTACTGGCTGGTGACGCTGTTATACTCACTCCGGCTATTTCGTTATCATCTCAATATTTCTATCTCCTTATTTTCCTCTGTGTGTGTGTGTGTGTGTGTGTGTGTGTGTGTGTGTGTGTGTGTGTGAGAGAGAGAGAGAGAGAGAGAGAGAGAGAGAGAGAGAGAGAGAGAGAGAGAGAGAGAGAGAGAGAGAGTGAGGTCACGTAAGAAAACAATCCCCATCACCTACCACCCGAAAGATATCCTTGAAATACTCAGAGAGAAAACGGGGAAAATATAATCTCACAACCTCTTCTTCCCACCTATATATTTTTTCCAGTCAGTCGGCCACTCATTTTAACAATATATTCGGTGTTGTCAGTCCGGTGTCTGGGCAGGACTCAGAGTTTCACAGTATCGAAGCACATCCTCACACACCATCCCCCTCCCTTCACTTGCATGCCTGATACCTGCTGCTTCACACACTGGCCTTGTTTGTCTCGAATCCCACTGTTTCATTGTACGTGCATGCTTCGATACTGTGAAACTCTGAACACCCCATGACAGAGACAGAATAATCTACAGCGATGAATGCAACACGAATCTGTACGAGCGACTGTATTGTTCATATCATCCTTTCCATAATTCTCACGTTTTCTCACATTTCCCACAACACTTAATTCTCACCTCACCTCATCACACTTGCTAGTCTATACATTTCTCAAGCCACACTTCCTGATTCAACACTTCCCACGTCACGTCATACTTCTTTGCCCACAACACTTGCCACACCACACACACACACACACACACACATACATACATATACACACACCTCCCTCGCCCCTCCCGCACATACATATACACACACCTCCCTCGCTCCTCCCGCACACACACACACACACACATACATATACACACCTCCCTCGCCCCTCCCGCACACACACACACATACACACACCTCCCTCGCTCCTCCCGCACACACACACACACACATACATATACACACACCTCCCTCGCTCCTCCCGCACACACACACACACACACACATACACACACCTCCCTCGCCCCTCCCGCACACACACACACACACACCCTAGTACAAAGTGACCTCTAATGGCATGGTACAAACTTTCATCTGTGACCTCTGACCTCAATTACTCCACCTCCCCATCCACCTTCCCATCCACACCCACCTCATCCATCCTTCTTTTCTCCTCACCCACCCATCTATCCCACCATCCCCCTAATCCACTCACTCATACTACTCATTCACTCCTAGCCGACCATCCCACTCCCAATCACACACACACACTCACTTTCCCTCTCACTCACCCACCCACTCACTTTCCCTCTCATTCACTCACCCACTCATCCCACACACACTCAGCCATTCACTCACTCATTCCACACACTCATCCACCCACTCACTCACTCATTCCACACACACCCACTCACCCACTCACATAATCATCCCACCCCCACTCACCCACACCCACCCCTTCCCCAATGTAACCTTGACCACACCGTACTCACGACACGATCCATAATGTATTCCCATAGCAAAACAACCCGACCTGTTGTATTCCTATATAGTCAAACCCGAAGAACTAAAAATATAACCAGTCCAGCCCTAATAAGAGTCAGTATAGGCATGGTAGAGGTTATTTTACTTGCTTATGTTTCGGGAGTCACCTATTATCGGGCCTTGGACTAATTTATAAGTGACTTGGGAGTTTCACTATAAAAAATCCCGGTAATGATCACGTTACTCCTTACTGTATGGTCGTGTCTGGGAGTTGATGTATGTACGATCTAAGGGTACAGTCTAGGTCAAATGTTCGAGGGGGTCAGTGTGTGGCAAATAACACACACACGCGGATCCACACGAAATTTTATGGGTAACTGTACAATAGTGTATATATATTTCTGTATATATTTTGTAACTTTTGTATTCACGTATGTATGTACCTGCCCTCGAAACTGACCTCGATAAGTGAGTATATATATAAGTGAGTATATACTGTATAATATAAAGCCTATTATATACCTGCACGGAACCCATTAGATACGTCTGTTAATCCTAGTCAAAGGAATACAGTCCAGTTCACTGCTGGGAGGAAGCTGTGTTATATTTATCTAGTTCTTCTTTCGAAACATTTGCTTACAACTGTACTACTTTATCAATATACTTTACTGGAGAATAAGTCACTTCTTTCAACTTCTCAACTACATTATCCATTCTCTTAATTAAATATTTTGTCTTAATTTAGAGAGTACTAATCCACCTCATACTTTCCTTCCTTCTCCGGCGCCACATGACTCTACCTGTTGGAATAATACTGGATCTATAATATACTCAATGAGATATTAAAGGAGAAGAGGAAAGATGAAGCACAATGCCTCTCGTATATCTTGCAAGCTGTTGTGTCTCTTAATTATCACACCGAGGGGAGGAGAAAAACAGCGGACATAGAGCACGACAAACAATGGAAACACCTCAATGCCTTACCCAGCATAAACAGTTAACAAACAAAAAGGCGGCGTGAGGGCTGGCGGGGGAGGAACAAGGCCAGAGATCACCTGTTTTCTTACATTGATCGGAGGCTGCTCTAGTCTACACCAACCTTACAGTCAATCAGTCTTCTGCTCTGCACTGAATCTGCAGCTTCATAGTAACTTGTTTCAGATACAGTATGCAAAGTGTTTTAACTGCATTTAAAAGGAAAATAATAATGAAAATGTAAATTAATGGCGAAAGGGAATAAAATAAGCTAACAGATCTTGAGAGGTTAGAGAGCAACTGATTCCCCCAGACCATGAGATGAAACCAAGGATTCCAGAGCAGCGGGGAGGGACTTCCTCAGGGGAGTCAGGGCAAACGACTCTAGGTGACGAGGCCACAGAGGCGTCAGTGTGCAGACGGCAGTGGCAAGGGACGGATGCAGACACTCTCCCCAACCTGCTAGGCCTGAGTCGCACCCCGATCACGAGTACACACACCTTTCAATCCATCGTGCGTGTGTGTACGTGTGTCGATTTGTTGCCTCTCTCAGCAGTGATTTTATTTTATTTCTACCAAAACATAGTATTATACGAGGCTTCCGTGGAGCAAGGAGTGTATCCAAAGAAATTATTATACAGTGTTGATGCGAGCTGTGTGGGTAAATCCCTCGCTTGATAACACTGAAAGAAAAAAGGATATATCAAGGTTCCTCTCCCGGTAGTGTACGCGACGGAGGTGTTGTCCCTGTCTTGTGTGTTTGTGTGTGTGTAAGTGTGTGTGTGTGTGTGAGTGAGTGACAAAGTGAAGTGCTATACTGTAGACAGGAGAGGGATCCGTCGTAAGTGCAGTGACAGGATTATTGAAGTGACAAGTGAAGTGAATTGAAGGACAGTGGACCGTGGCACCTTCAACCAGACACAACGCCATCACGTCAACAGGTGGGATAAATAAACAGGTGTTGATAATATTACAGGTGACACCACGCCCATTATGTCTTGTCCTCACCATCCATCCATTCATTCTCTCTCTCTCTCTCTCTCTCTCTCTCTCTCTCTCTCTCTCTCTCTCTCTCTCTCTCTCTTAATCCTTTTATACTCCTATGAATCAATTTATCAACTAAGGTTTATAATATATGAACCTCTGTCGAGCCTTGGAAAACGTGTGTGTTCGAGTGTCATAGTAATAGTAATAATATTAGCAGTAGTACCGGTAGTAAACAGTAATAGTTGTAGTGATTGTAGTAGTAGCAGCAGTAGAAGTAAACAGAATTAACTGTAGTAATAAAGGTATTATTAATAGTAGCAGTAGTAGTAATCTGCCGTTAACGTATAAGGTATCAGTGATGGTGGAAGAGTTACACGTGTGAGTGAAGGTGGTGGTGGTGAAGGTTTCTCTTCCGTGTTTCCTCCCCCTGAGTCTGAGATTAACTTTAAGGGGACTTCCCGTAGCAGGCATTGCACACACGCCTGATGGTTTGTCATTCCAGTCTGTATTTGTTGGTGTACAGATGGCTCTAGTTTTAACACACATATCTAGATTTTGACATACATATTAATCTTACTTTATTTCCACTGTAGTTTAATGTAGTTATAATAATTAAACTACCTTGTTATTTCTATAAATCTCAAACTATTTTAATGTTTGTAGGAAGAGCAAAAGGAATGCTGAAAGTCCTGATCATTTGAGTAATCAGAGGCTGGCTGGCTGGCTGGAGGAAGAGACAAGATGAACATACATACATACATACATACATACATACATACATACATACATACATATATACATAAAATACATGCCAAGGGTGATTAGGTTGTGTTATATATCAAGGTATGAGGGATATTGGCTAACTGATCATAAACTGAAATACACATATAAATACATAATAACGCACATGCAATAATACATAAGTATAAAAAAACATATATACATATTCGAATGCATACATACATAATTATATACACACATGTCCTACGTGTATGTGTGTGTGTATGTGTGTGTGTGTGATTATTTAAGCGTGGGTTGGTGTAGTGTGTGGTTATTTAATTAAGTGTGGGTGGGTGTAATGGTGTATGTATGTATATTCTGTCTTTCTTTTTCTGAGGGATGGAAGGTATAGATTTGTTTAATTTTCCGTCCAGAGGAGATGATAGCATTCCATTAACTCACACTCGCCTCAATAAATCTCTTTTACCTCTCACATATTTCACCATCTGTTTTCCTTCTCGTTTGTTATTGAATCTATCACTTAAGAAACACACACACAGGGCAGAACTATGCGACGATACACATTGTTTTTACTCCTATACTAAGGTAAATAATTTTCATGGGATAATAAATTACGGAGAAAATAATCAATAGTACTTGAACTTGCTTAATAATTACATGGTGTTGGTCATCTGATGTGGTTAAGTTGGCGTACTGTTGATTATTTTCTCCGTAGTTAATGATCCCATGAAAATGATTACCTCAGTAGTAGTAAAAAAAATCTGTTTCGTCGCCTAGTTTAGAGGTAGACACTTTTGTTGGTGAATTGGAAGTTCTGTGATTCCTCCAAACTGTACCACGAAACAGTTCCCATTATTAGTTACCACTGAGGGCGTCTGTTTTATGTTATAGTTTGGAGGAATCAATGATATCCAATTCACCAACAAGAGAATATCCCCTTCAAAAAACATTGGCCTTTCACTATATGTTTTTTACCAACATCAAATCAATCCCCTTCAGAGAGAATGTTCCCAGACAAACGCCAATTAAGAGGAGAATAAATACACTTTTGGTACATTGAAGCACCTTGATTCCTCCAAAGTATACCAGGAAACAGGACAAGATGAACAAAAATAATGGCATCCTGTTGCTTGGAAGAGTATGGAGGAATCAATTACTCCAGAATTTCCCATACTGTAGTTTCCCCTTATTTAATTAAAGACTCCAGTCACGGTTTAAGGGGGAAGTTTTGTGTTGTTAAATCATCTGAAGCAACTGAATCCTCCAAACTATTCCAAGCAACAAAACACCACTATTATTTATGCTCTTCCGGTCATGTTTCCTAGCTAGCTATACTTTGGAGGAATCAAGTCACTCCAATTTATGTAACAAAAAAGAATGACCACCTTAAAGTGCAGACTCCCGTAATCCTAAACTTTTCTCCCTGTGAACCCCAATGAAAAAAGACCTTGAGGAGGAGAAGGAGAACTGAGGGCAACACACAACCTGATATATAAAGTCCTGAAGTTGAAGTTTACATATATACAAATAGAAAAATAAGCTATGCAGAGTTAGTTAGTTGGGTCGATTTGCAAAGGAATCTACTCTATGTGGTGTTTACGATGGGGTGTGTAGTGTGTAGTAGTTTGTGTGTGTTTTGTGTGTAGTGTGTAGTGGGTTGTGTGTTTGTGTGTAGTGGTTTGTGTGTAGTGTGTAGTGGGTTTGTGTGTGTAGTGTGTAGTGGGTTATGTGTAGTGTGTAGTGGGTTGTGTGTAGTGTGTAGTGGGTTTGTGTGTAGTGTGTAGTGGTTTGTGTGTAGTGTGTAGTAGCTTGTGTGTTGTGTGTAGTGGCTTTGTGTGTGTAGTGTGTCTATTTGGAGTCATCGTATCGTTACCACACCATCGTATGCACCACCAATGTTCTTGCCTACGACCCCGATGGATGGTGGGGTTTCGAGGTTGTCTGGACCGATGTGAGAAAGATGGAAAGTGGAAAGAGAGAAACATAATGATATACTCGACCAGAAAGACGTTGTGCCATAAGAGAGAATAGGGACATAAAACACCAAAGAAGAAATAAAGGAAAGGAGAAAGAAAGGAGATATATAAGGGATCGACTCTGTGCCAAAGGGGCGTCCAAACTCTTATAATAGTGCCACATCGTTGCCGGCAATGCAACAAAATGATATTTATTGATGTTATGACTCTTTATGTTTATTGCAGTTGACTTTAATGGATTGATACTAACTAATGGGTTTATTCCTCCTCTTCTTCCTCCTCCTTCTCCTCCTCCTCTTCATCATCTTCCTCCCTCTCCTTTTCTTTTTCTTCTCCTCCATCCTCCTCCTTTATTTCCTCTTCCTCATCATCTTCTTCACCATCCTCCTCTTATTTCTTCTGTTCTTCTTCTTCTTCTTTTTCCTCCTCCTCCTCTTCTTTCTTCTCCACCTTTTTCGTTTTCTTATTATATCTATTGCTATTCAGATTTTTATTATAATTAATGTTTAAACCTTAATGTTTTAATTATTTAATATTATATTCATATTCTCATCGGTATCCTTCCTCTTATTTTTACTTATTATTTTTCTTTAAATATATTGTTAATTCCTCACAGTCTTATTAATATTCTCATCATTACACTTCCTCTTAATTATAAAATGGTTTTTGTTTATATTATTATGTTTTATTTTTTGTTGTAGTTCTCGTCCTTGTTCATGTTCTTGTTCTTACTCGTCAAGGGAAGGTGAAACAGTGTGGCATGGTCATCACTAGGCAGGCAGGCAGACAGACAGACAGGCAGACAGGCAGGTAGGCAGACAGACAGGCAGGCAGGCAGGCAGACATACACGGAGGCAGACAGTAAGACAGACAGACAGACAGACAGGTAGGTAGGCAGGGTATAGGGCAGAGGTGAGGTGAGGTGAGGTACACTCGATTCTCACTTGGAGAGGTCTTTTTTGTTGTCCTCATTGAAGTGACACATACACACACACACACATTCACACACGCACATATGCACTCATATTCTGTACATATGCATTCACGCAAGGGTTCATACATGCAAACTGCAGTACATACACACACACGCACACAAGTATATAAGGGCACAAACATGCAAACTCGTATATACATACTTACATAAATTATGCACACACACACACACACACACACATACACACACTAACTTGTTCACACATAATTGGTAATGTCTCCTCCCAAACACATAAATGTACAATTAACACACACACACACATACACACACAGTCGTGGACAATAATAATAATCCACATTGGGTTTATTCATGTTACAATTTGACAGCTTCCCTCTGTTTGTTAGCTGGGAAACTTTCCAATAAACAGGTTAAACAAAATCTTCTAATTTAATACAAACAGCTACTCACTATTCAAAACAGTAATATTATATGAGAACGTGAAAACATTAGTGAGAGTGAGAGAGAGAGAGAGACAGATAGACAGACAGAGAGAGAGAGAGAGCTATGATGGGAGTGTATATTAAAAGTCAAGGTAATATAAGGTTACACAACACGTCACTATAATGTCATTGTTAGTGTGATCAACAAAACCTTCATTCCATCTCTATCAGTCTATCCGGCCTATATGCAACAATATCTATCGGTAGTGTTGACGATGGTGTGGCGTGTAACGGTACGATGGGGCTCTATAGTGTGTCTATGGAGTCATCGTACTGTACCTTCACCATATCATCGTCAACACCACGTATGTAATGACTTCTTGCATACTGTCTTGTTGTATACTGTATAGTCCATTCAATACAGACACACGAAAACAAATCTCTCTCTCTCTCTCTCTCTCTCTCTCTCTCTCTCTCTCTCTCTCTCTCTCTCTCTCTCTCTCACACACACACACACACACACACACACACCACACGTCACGACTTACCACATGACATCCAATTTTATCCTGAGAAACCTGAGGGGTTGTGTCCACTACTGGTGTTCCATTGTTATGATATATCACATGTGTACTTGACGAGTAGGGTAGGGTAGGGATTAGCATTAAGCAAAGGGGTAATCATCATTCTTCCTAGGTCCTTGGCAATAAAAAGAGCATTCCCCGTTAGTCATCAACCTCTCTCTCTCTCTCTCTCTCTCTCTCTCTCTCTCTCTCTCTCTCTCTCTTCGAGGTGTTAAATTACTCGAGCCAGTCCTGACAAAATTTCTGGTTATATTGTATTTTCATGTTTTTCCTCGTATCTGAAACGTTATACTGCCATTCTATATAGCCGTACAGTATCTATCTCTATATGAGTTAGGTCCTATAGACGTAAGACATGACTCGCACACATATATAATTAAATGTGTCCTCAATGTCCTCAGTGTCTCAAGAGATGCAAGAAAAAGTTCAATAATTAATTAATCCTTGCATCAGAAAGTGACTCAGCGTTTGAGGTGACTGAGGTGAGGTATGCGGTAGTCAGTCCACAGTTGCTCCATATTTAGTCTATAATTATATTTAGTTAGTTAGGTAGGGTATAAGTGAATGGAGTTTTTTTTACATATATCTCTGTTAAATAGTCTACCATATTTTATATTTTGGTAAGTTTGACTACTCTTCTAAAATCATACATTAATATTCACTAATAAGAATAGGTATCATTATATCATCATCTTGTTAACTTTGGAGGTGGGTAATTCCTTCACACTATGTCACAAAACAGTCATATTTATTGACGCTATCTGAGTGAACCAGAAGCACCCATCCCGTCCGATGTAGGCTACATTGCATGGCCTTTTGAATAATGAGAATCAAGTCACCATCTTTAATTAAGAAAGTGTAAACATAATGACTATTCATTCTTGAGTTAATTAAGGCGAGATACTCTTGATGATGAAAGGGAAGGTCTCTGATTCCTCCAAACAATACCATGAAACTAATCAGTCTCTTAGTAACATAAAAAAAAGTATGAAAATTGGAGGTTTCTGATTGCTCCTGACTATGCCACGAAACAAGTTTCTTCCATTATTATGTAGGTGGCGTTTCGTGGTGGCAATATTTGAAGAACTCATATACCTCCAATAAATTCGAACTACATCACAGGGTCCCTTAAACACTTTTGATCTATATAAAAGACCGTCGAATCTGATTAAGAATATGACCCATTATACTTATTGATCAGCTGAGAGGTGTGGTTGTGGTGCCTACCTCCCTTCCTAAACATCCCCTTCCTCACAACACTACAACCAAAATCCTGAATCATGTAATTTACGTGTGAGAAATTTTATATGTTTTTTTTTTTGTTGAGTCTCCTTAAATTAACTTCCCTATTATATTGTCAAGGTCTCGAAAGTACACATTTGTTCATTTTGATTTTATATTTGTCTATTTGTAAAGGAAACTTTGCCCACGAGGCTGTTCAGAAAAAGGAGGGTAAAACACACATACACACACACACACACACATACAAACGTGCACACACACACACATTCACATACCCTCTCTCTCTCTTTCTCTTTCTCATACCTGCCCACACACTCACACACTCATGCACACATGCACACCAACACAAACACACATACTTTACACACACGCACACACAAAAAATGACACTTCACACACATACACATATACACACTCTCACACCAATGCACATGCACAGACACACACACAAACATACACATACACACATACACACAAAATAATTGTACACATTCTTTCTCTCTCTCTCTCTCTCATACACACACACACAGACACAGGCCGTCAGACTAGTTTTTCATATTACAGTCTCATGAAGGAGGAAATATACCACCTCACACACACACACACACACACACTCTTTAGTTGTATACATTACGTGTCACTTTTGTCTGATTGTTATTTGATTCAATTTCTTTTTTATGATTCCCGTTGAGTACACATTATTATTATTATTATATTGTTATTAGTTTTATTATTATTATTATTAATATTGTTGTTATTATTATTATTAGTAGTAGTAGTAGTAGTAGTAGTAGTAGTAGCAGTATTTTAATCATTATTATTATTATAAAAAATCTATCTATATTAACAAAGACACCACACACAGCATTTTATTTCCTGGTCCCAAGAATGTATTACAAAATAATTATTAGTTATGTATTGCAACGCCTGGAATCTACTCTATTATTTCTCAACACTTAAATAGCATTAGATGAAAATAATCCGCCGCTTAAGAATAAAGTTAATGTGGTGGAAGTAGAGTAGTTCCCAGCGACACAAGACTCAATGATACCAATGTTTTAAGCCTCATCAAAAAAATTACATCTTCAGTTGCTCATTGAACCGGTTTTGTAGCACCACCTGATTACACTTATTAGACGTTCTGTTTCTAATGATGCCATGTGCGTTTAGGGGCATTAGTATACTTCTGCTGGTGTATTGGAGTGCCTGGATTCACACAAATTTTACCAACAACAAGACCAGATTAATAACACACATCCTGGTGGTCTGTTGTTTAGAATATAGTTTGGTGGAATCAGTTGCTCCAGATTCACCAGCATTGTACTACTTCCTTAAAAAGATATATAAGCATAGCTAGCCTGGGGTCGAGACATTCAGGAATCGAAAGGTTCTGAAGCTAAGAAAAGATAAAGTTACCCATTCAGTGCTGGCTGAAGGATAAACTCTTATTAGCCTACAGGGAACGGGTTGAAATCTACGAGAGCACCAATCCTGTAGGTAGAAGCAATTTTATTCATCTATATGTGTTCTCAGAATGACCCTCTTTATATCACGATTTCTTATTCAGTAATAATGACAGTCCAGTTTGTCAGTCATTGTTGTGTCGGGTGAAGTTACTCATGATTCTTTTCCCTGTGATGCTACAATGTATACACCTTAATACATTAATTAAATATAATGAAAAGCAAAGTTAATGGTTCCTTATGCAATCCTTATTCCCATCTTAATTCCCCTCGGAATTGGACTCAAAGAGAATCTGAATTAAGAGAGTAAATCTAAAAATTCACATGAAAAATTAGTACTACCGGTAATTACTTATATTATTGATACATCAATTGTACTCTGCAAGAATCTCTAGAGAACTTTAGAAGCTAGTGTGATTTTAGATTGATGTGATGACTGTGTTGTGGTGACAGTAATAGTGACAGTATTGTGATGTTAAGGTGATAATGTGATGCTGAATAAGGAGAGTGTGATATAGTGATGTGATATTGTGATGAGTAGTATGAGTAGTATAACGGAATGACCGAGGAGTAATGGTCGTGTTGTGATGCTGTGTAATGTAATGATAGTACTGTAATGGTTTTATTGATGACCGTAGTGTAATGTGATGTAATGGAATGACCTTGGTGTTATGACCGTACATACATACATATATACATACAGCAGTGTCTTCCCTTCCTTCCCCCTATACAGTCTGGAAGGATGGCCCCCCAACACCAGAGGTCCCCTTCAGCCCGGTCCCCATCCGCCCCTGCCACCCCCACCGCCACCGCCCCTCCTCTCCCCTCCACCTCCACCACACCCCCCATCACCACCACAGCCGCCATCACAGCCCACACCGCCACAGGTCTGTCTTTAATGTATTATCTTGTGTTGATTATATTAAGGGGATAGTAGACTTTTGGTACATTAGAACCCTTTGTTTCCTCCATTGTATGCCAGGAAACACGACCAGATTAACAATACTAGTGGTGGTGTCCTGTTGCTTGTAATAGTTTAGAGGAATCATTTGTTTCAGATTTACCAACACTGTACTACACCTTTAATTAATGCACTGTCTTTATGCACATTGTTTAATATACGTGTCTCTCTTTTATGTTGTAATGAGATTGCTTTTAGTCGAGTCCAGCTAGTTTGTATAGTTTATTATGTTTGTATAGCAGTCAACACCACGGTACTGTGTCATGTAAGTTTTAACAACAACCTGTCCTGTGTCGTGTCGTCGTCAGCAACACACACAGATACCGTGTCACTCGTCAGTCTGCTAACAACAAAGTGTATTGCGTCATGTCAGGAATCAGCAACACCTGGCTTGTAAATCTCTCATCCGCCAGTCAAGCAACAAATGCCTAGAGTCATGTAACATTCAGCAACACCCGCAACACATCATCATGTAGTAGTTTGCATCACCTGTACTTAGCCATGCATCGTCACTCAGCAACACGCATCACGGAGCAGTAAAGAAAAATGTAGTTATAGGACAAGGGGTAGTGTGCTCAGTCAGTCAGTCAGGCAGCAACAACAACCACAGACTTCAATGCCAAGCTGATGAGTCTTCAAGCTGTTTCTCCCAGGGATTCCCATCTCCATACACACTAATCTCCTATACAAAATAATTATCAAGCCAGGATACCATGAGCCTAAAATCCAGACACTGTAATTAATGTAATATAATGTATACGTTTTATGGGTGGGTTACAGTGGAATGATCACGGGGTTTATATGGTGGGGGGTTTTACAGCACGGCAATTTGTTTTACAGCTGTGGAAGTGCGATGCTGCGTGGTATTTATGTTTTAGTTATTTATTCTTATTTTATTTTATCATCATATACTTTTTTTTTTTTTTGGTGGTGGTGGAATTCCCTGGTGGTGGAATGTTGTCTTGTTAAAGTTTTATAAAATTTCATAACATGTTTCCATGTAATTAGCTTCACGAGTTTGCTTATATTTTCGTTCTTTCCTGCATCATTTTAGTCAAGATTATTTTAGTCAACATTTTCAGTGTATCGTATAGTTATATTGGTACGAGCCACGTTCTTGATTAGCAGATGCTTATAAATTCGATCACGGTTTGAGGAGTTTTTATCCAAGGAATATCGTGCCTCCTATAAAATAATGTTCACTTTACAGGTTAGAAAAGTATAACACAAACATGGGACTTATTGTTATTTTTTTCTTTGTTTACAATTTTACAACGTCATTATATTGAAAGTTACATATATAGATTACTAGAGGAGGTACAGTCATGGTCAATAGTCCTGCAACACCTTCCAAAGAGATGGTTTCGAAAAATGATCCGAAACTCTAGTTGTAGGTCAGTGCAATATTGTTTCATAAAATTTACTCAAATGGCTCGGCTTATATTCACCAGGTTGTAGGACTTTTGACTATGACTGTACCCGGCGTTGCCAGGGAAAGATGCACTCTGGAGTTTAGAAATAGTCAATATTAACTTTATAATATGTAAAAGCATTTCAGTCTTGTTGCGTTTGTTAAAAATATTCCGCTATAAAAAACATATAGTCATAAAAAACTTTAAAGAACAGACCTCTGACACGAGAGGAAGGAAGGGGAAGGGAAAGGAGAGGAGGGGAGGGGAGAAGGGAAAGGAAGGAGAGGGGTGGGGAAGAGAGGAAGGGGAGGGGAGGAGAGGAATAAAGGAAGGGGAGAGAGGAGGGGATGGGAAGGCATGGAAGGGGAGGAGAAGAGAGGAAAGTGAGGTGAGGGCATGAGAGCAGAAGGAAGAGAGGAAAGGGAGGGGAGAGAGGAGGGGGGGGGGGAGAGGAGGGGGGGAGGGCACCGATCAGTTCGTGAAGGTTGTGTCGAGTGGTTAAAAGAGAATTGAGTCTGTGGAGGCCTTGGGTGTGTGTGTGTGTGTGTGTGTGTGTGTGTGAAGAAGGGAGGGAAGGTGAGAGTGTGAGAGAGGGTATGTGTGAGGGAGGAAGGGAGTCAGTGTGATGGGGAGGGAGGGAGGGATTGAGTGGGTGTGATGCGAGGGAGAGTGGGATTATGTGAGCGGGGTGGGAGTCGAAGTATAGGAAGAAGGGAGAGGTATTTTTAGGGGATGTAAGAGAGGGAGGAAGTAAATTGGGCTTGAAGGAGGGAGGGAAGGAGAGAGATTATTATTTTTATTATTATTATTATTATTATTATTATTATTATTATTATTATTATTATTATTATTATTATTATTATTATTATTATTATGGGGGAAGGTTAGAGTCTGAGATACATGCAAGAAAAATGGCTATGAAATTTTAACACTCGCTTTTGTAAGTTGCGGACAGAAAGTGACAAGAGATACGACGAACCCTAATTATTGTGATGATTTGAAGTTGAGTTGTGTATTCATTTGGTCCACCACCGCGACACAACACACTATTAGATGTACAGTTGCCCACACATGAAGCTGGTACGCCTCGCTACTTGTGAAATAGATACAACAGGAATGAAAGTGAGTAAAAGTTGTAGAATGTTGACAAGCAGGCAGTAATAATATTTTACTGTCTGCCTGTCAACAAACTACATCTTTTTTCACTTTCCTTTGTTTTGCAGATACCTCACAAGTAACGAGCCATACCAGCTTCATGTGTGGGAATTATTATGTTCTACTTTAGTACAGTAATTCCGTTCTTAATTGTCCTGTCACTATGAGTTAATTAGTTTCACTGATAGGGATTAAGATACACTGTAGCTGGCAAGAGTATGTGAGTGAGTACTGTCAAGGTGTGTGTTTACAGTAGCAGTAGTAGTAGTTGTAGTTTCTCTCTCTCTCTCTCTCTCTCTCTCTCTCTCTCTCTCTCTCTCTCTCTCTCTCTCTCTCTCTCTCTCTCTCTCTCTCTCTCTTGTGGGAAATTTGGAGAGCTACTGCATCATTATTCCAAACAATAATGACATGAAGCAAAAATCTCAGTGTTAGTAATATGAAATCTGTTTTGTGGAAGAGTTGGGACAAATCAGTTTCCTTCAAGTTTACCTTCGGGGGTTTGCTGTATAGAAGTAGTTTGGACGAGGTAGAATAACAAAGGGATGCATTAGTTTGTTTGTAATTTGTCCAGTACATCAATGGTTAGATCATTAAGTAGCTTTATTTTTTATTAGTTAATCGGCTGGATGTTTGGTTAGGTGATTCATTAGTTAAAATATTAAACATTGTCTTTCGTTTCTGAATATAAATAACTTTATGAAACAACAAATTGCACCCTTTCCCTGGACACAAACAAATGGCTGAACGATTTGGACGGTCAGTGTTGTAGGATATATAATTATACCTGTACGCCTCAGTGCAAAATACGATAGCAGAGGAATACTATATCACCGGAATACGATAGCAGAGGAATACTATATCACCGGAATACGATAGCAGAGGAATACGATATCACCGGAAGGAGACAGACAAGGATGAAACACATAACACAACGTTTTATGTAGCCGACTTCAGACTCTCTAATATGCTGTCACGGTCTGATAATATTTGCACCCAAGATGTACTCAGAAAATTCGAGATAAACGAGTCCTTCAAATATTGTCATGAACACATCAACTATAATCTGGAAGAAGGTTGTTTCGTGGTACGGTCAGGAGGAATCAGAAGTCCCTAATCTTGTACACGTTCACAGGGTTCTTAGTTAAGTCATCAAGGTAGTTCCCGTCCGTTCGTTGGTTTATATAATAGTACACAACAACAACAACAACAACAACAACAACAACAACAACAACAACAACATTAGATGGAGTACAACAATAGTGCTTTAGTTCTGGCTGGATAATGTAGATTTTAGAGTGCTACATTAGATGATTATTTTAACATCAACTCCAATTATTGTCAAAGTGATGAATGAAATCTTGCTCACTCGACTGTACTTAAGAGTCGATTTCAGATTATTTAGCAACAATTCAAATTCATGCAACAGTAGAGTACACACGGAGATAATGATGAATGTGTTTGTGTTGCACTCTTGTTTCCTCGACAACACTTTAGAGTCTATAATAACAGATTGTCAGTTCAGGCTTTTATTTTATTTTTATATTTATTTATATATTTTTTTCCTAACTCCTCCCCCCCTTTTTTTTTTTTACCTCCGTTCATTAAATGCATAGTCCTATTGGTCTTGTGAATAAGAATGGTAACGTGAACGTGTAGTACTGTATTCATACATAGTGAACATGGTAATGGTCATACAGATGAAAGTCAGTGATACAAAATGAATGAACTTCAAGGTGGATTATTTACTCTCAAGTACCAACGAGTGTCACAAGTACAAATTACAGAATAACATTAAAATTTATGGAAAAGAGACTCGATAACATAGCCTACTGTATCAGAAATGTATCCATAAGGTTCACTCACACTCCCTTAATTGTTATAACATATATTTTTTTTTCATATATATATAATAGTTTCTTCACAGTTCAAAGGATTAAACCGCCTTGAAACTTATACCGGATATCATGTTAAATATCTCGATGGGTTTATTATTAAAAGTTGTGAAATAATATAAATACCTACCAATGCATTCAATTACTAAAGGATTGGACTGCTTGCTACCGGGTGTGAGAATACGAGAAGCTGGAAGTGCTAAGGTCATACATAGCCTACATGTTTCTTGTTACACCAAAAGAAATGGGAAAGTTTGGACTGGACGTATTAAATCCCATTAATTGTGACTACTTGTTTTTTTTCATACCTAATAAACACCTCATGGAAAGTGAGTGATAAGGAAAGCCACAACCCCTTCCACACCAACATACATAATTACTTCTACTTTGGCTATGATTACAGTTCCGATCACAGAGGACATAATTATTTACCCGATCGAGAGAAAAACGCAGAGAGTGATGATAAGAAGCGGGAAGGAAGGCGAGTGGTTGGAAGGCCAAAAAGGAGGGCATCCCAGGCAGTGTGTGTGTGTGTGTGTGTGTGTGTGTGTGTGTGTGTGTGTGTGTGTGTCAGTGAAGCGTTGTCAATGTAACACAAGGAAGTCATACTGTAGCTGTACAGGAAATGGAATGTGGCGATGAAATTCGTGTTTATCTTTTTATTTATGTTCACTGGCCAAGGAAAGATGTGGATAATTTCAGGAATTGTTTGTTTACCTTCTTGTAAGTAGGACATTTTTTTTTTTTTGTGTGTGTGTGTGTTTCCTTTTTTTCTTTTTTCTTTTTTGTCTAATCCACAAAGGTTCCCGCTTTAAAGGAAATTGCCAACATAAATGAAAGTGTACAGTTGCAACAGACAACTGCATTATATTAACTCAAAAACTATTGTACATCAGACAAAACCATCGTGGATTATTTCCTGCTTGGAATATTTAAATTAATAGGTATCATAATAATTTCTTAACTATATAGAAACATAAAATAAAAATATGGCGTTAATACCATGGCAATTTCTATTATTTTTTTTTTTTTTTTTTTTTTTTTTTGTGCCGTTACAATTACACATGAGGAGACTTCAACAGGATCGTGGACAATTATCCAGTTATTATAATTTCTTATCGATAATTTCAACTCGGCAGTAAGTACATAAAGGACACCAGTTTCAGGCTTTCCGGGTAAGAGTGACTTATCAAACAGCGAGTAAAATTATGTCTTTTCCGTGTAAGAGTGACTTATCAAACAACTGTGTAAAATTATGTCCTTTCTGTGTAAGAGTGACTTATCAAACAACTGTGTAAAATTATGTGCCTTTCAAAACGTTGTGGGTGTTGTAAAGGAATGATACACACATCACGTCTCAGCTTCAGTTTAATACAACAACTTCGCCATTATTGAATTGTGATAATGTTGAGGAAGTAAAGGCATTATATTCCTCCAAACTCTGTCTAGAAACAGGTTACTCAGTAAGATTAGGAAGGAGAATAAAAACAAAATAAAATATATATATATAAACACTATCCACATAACCAGTCAATTTTTCGACTTTAAGCGAAAAATAAAAATTCCAAATGTCCACCATCACCAAAGATACATCCCATGTGTATCAGTATGAGACTTTATATGCATGATTGTGTGTGTGGGTCTGTCTGTGTGTGCATACAAGTGTGTATATATGTATACGTGCAGACTTAGACCTCTATACACGTGTGTGTGTACATATACGTGTTTATACAGTATGTCAGAGAATGTGTGTACATTACTTCTTTGATTAAATCCTGTTTGATTATATTGTAGTTGGAGAGTTGGGTTTTAGATTGGATATTCTCAGGTTTTCGAACTTCGAATGCAGAATTTTCCTGTTTTGTCTTGTAGCTTATCAATAGTATTATTCTGAAGACCCAAATCGATATGTGAATATTATTATGTGTTTATATAGCTCTTTCATTGTTTAGAATGCTCCTCTCCACAACTGTGAATTTTAATACACTTGGTACACTTTTAAATGACCAGCGTAATCATTAGAATACAAGTATATAATTATACACTAACATATTGATTTATTATCCTATCATACCTAACAGTATATGCATATATCAGGCTTACCGTTCTTTATAGATCATTCTTGAACATGTTGGTAATTGCATAATATGACAAGACGTGTTGGCTAACTGGCCTGTTACATACACACACACACACACACACACTCACCACCAAGTCGTCCCCTGCTCGGCACAGATACATAAAAACTAGACGACAGGTATAGGGCGATATATCAACCCGCTTATAATGAAGGGTACGGCATGCTGGCTTGGGTATTAAGTGTTCAGACTAGGGCATAAATCGGTCCCTCCTCCTCCTCCTCCTCCTCCTCCTCCTCCTCCTCCGACCCTGATGTTATTACAACTACGTATTCTGTGAGAAATGGAAAGTTGAATATGGATGTTTGGAGGTGCACATGTGTAGGTTATCGGGAATGTCTACATGTGAATAAATAGTAAATAGTAAATAGTAAACACATCCTCCATTTTCTTGCTCTTATATAATTTACAAGTTTCAGAGATGCAGAACAGGAGTACCACTGAGGGCGTTTGTTTTCTTGTATAGTTAGGAGGAATCAGTAGCCTTCCAATTTACCAACAAAATAATCTCTGTACAAGGTTATCTTAAAACGTGAAAATATGTTGTGTTTTCCAGCGTTCGTAAATTGTCTCACTCATTATCTATCCTCTCTCTGTACAACTATAAGCCAACTGAACAATCCATATTCACAAACGGATATAATAGAACTATGTATGAATCAGCACGTGTACAGTACCTCTAGCCATCTTCTCAAATCATTAGTTTCCATGTTTTATTTTTATTTTTTCTGTGTTCTCAAATGTCTCGAATGCATCTGACCTTGAATTTGGGATATTTATTTTTTTAATGGCCGTCTGTTGTGGCGACACTGTAAATGTCCTAAGTTTCTCTTTCCTCCGATAAAGTGAGAGTACATCTTTTATTTATCTCGACTACTCATCATTGGTTGTGGCTTAGGATCCATATATGTGAAGTGTTCCCAAGATTAATATCACCAGATGGGTAGAACACAATATCTTGATCCAATTTAGTAATGAAAAAAAAAATACTGAGTTACAAAAAGCAACGAACTAAGAAACGAATATATAATTCTGGGATCACTTAAATGTAGTACAAGAAATGACTGTACTACTCCTGGAAGAGGGATATGATTATGAGGAGAGAACGTCAACTACTGAGACATATTCAACCAACGTCAACTACTGAGACATATTCAACCAACGTCAACTACCGATACACACACATTCAACCAACGTCAACTACTGAGACACATTCAACCAACGTCAACTACTGAGACACATTCAACCAACGTCAACTACTGAGACATATTCAACCAATGTAAACTACTGAGACACATTCAACCAACGTCAACTACAGAGACACATTCAACCAACGTCAACTACAGAGACACATTCAACCAACGTCAACTACTGAGACACATTCAACCAACGTCAACTACTGAGACACATTCAACCAACCAGGCAGTGTGTTTGGAGGGGGCCCTGTTTGTTGTCATAGGGGCAGCATGCAAGGATATTGATGATGTTGACAATGATGGCGTGGAATGTACCGGTATACGACGACCTGCTCCATATAAACACGAATCAGATCCATCGTACCCTTCCTACACCATCGTACCCTTCCTACACCACGGATAATCCTGCATACGTCCCATAAGGTTACATCAGTGTGTCAAAATTCTTCGTATAGTCAACAAAGAGCCAGAACTGGAAGCAAGAATATCCGTGTCTTTTTGTGCGAGCCTTTACCCTTGTGGCTTAATTAATTCGACAGCAATGGGGCTCGGGAAACGTACCGTATATATTGAGTGACGTCAATAGTAGGTTTTGCTTTATATTCTAGGGCCTGTGATCCTCTGGTAACGAACTGAAGGCTTCTGACTCCTTCAAACTCCGCTACACAACACACAGAATACACTTAATTAAAATAACCTGTTTCATGGTATATTTTGTTGGAATTAATATACTCCACTTTGCCGACAACATCATAGGTTTGTTGTCATCTAATTGGAGGTCTATTGATTCCACAAAATTATGCTGCCAAACCAAATTTCCTACTCGTATAGGAACTGAGGTATACACGTAGTTTCCCGGTATAGAGTTTGTGGGAATACGTAGCCTTCCACCTCGAACACAACAGATTTTCTTGTTATACAGGAGATGAGGCAACAACATGGGTAAAGTTAAAAAGTTTCCTCTCGTGCATGACTGTGGCTGGAAAAATATAAAAAGATCGAATTGCTAGTCCATATCCAAACTAATGTCAATATACAAGTCGCCTCTAGAAGGAAGGAATGAAGGAGGAAGGAAGGAAGGAGGGTTTAAAAATAGAGGCCTTAGGTAAATGGTCCTCTTGGTCTATAGATATACATGTGTAGTGTATTACTGTATTTAGAATGTATAGTGATACTCGTTATAATAGTCTCAGTTAATGGGGGGTCAATTGGATGATCGTGTTCTGAGTATCAAGCCTTGTAGTGGTCATCATAAAAGACTCAATTAAGCCTTACCCCTACATGAAGGCTATAAATTCAAGGGTCAGATATATCACAGATGGGTTAATTATGATGGGGTTTGAAAGGCGCTGCGACTCCTGATTCCCTTCAACTGTATCGGCAGGAGTGAGTGAGGAGTGAGGAGTGGTAGTGGTAGTGGTGGTGATGTTGGTGGTGTTGGTGGTGGTGGTGGTGTTGGTGTTGTTGTTGGTTAGGAACGTAGTGGCCAATTAATGAACATGACATAGACTTTAGTACAAGAGATGATTTATATGATTTAGGTGGTTGTGGTAGTGATTGGAAAAGAGGTCCATGGTGATATTGGTGGTAGTGGTGGTGGAGGAGGTATTATTGGTGGTGGAGGAGATAGTTTTGGAGGCGAAGGAGGTATTTTTGATGGTGGTGGTGGTGGTGGTGGTGGTGGTGGTGGTGGTGGTGGAGGAGGTAGTTTTGGTGGTGGTGGACCTTGAAGTGAGCGGTACCTACCTTAGCTAAAAGTGGTGATGCTTCCTGGTGTTGTTAGTTACTCCCCCCAGCTGCCCCTCCCTGCCCCACCCTTCACTGCCACACCCCCACACCCCTCCCCTCCCCTCCCTGCCCTACCCTTCACTGCCACACCCCCACACCCCTCCCCTCCCTGCCCTACCTCACCCTTCACTGCCACACACCTCCCTCCCTTCTTCTCCAAATCTCTTCCCTTCCATCCCTTCCCCTCTCTCACTACCACATCCCTCCTTCCCCAGCCCTCCCTTTCTCACTACCACACCCCCTCCCCTCCCCTTCACTCCCTTCCCCTCCTCACTGCCAAACTACACCCCTTCCCTCCTCCCTTCACTGCCACACCACACCCCTTTCCTCCCCACCCCTCTTGCCCAACACTCACAAGGCTGCCTCCCTCCCCCGCCTTCCTATAGCATTGTATGAGATTTTTTTTACTTTTATTTACCTTTTTTTCCTGACAAGTGATTATACTGACACACCACCATACGCCTCTTGCTCTCAAACTTCCTTCTTCTATTGAGGTTCCTAAACAGTATATATACAAATTATATATGATTCCGTCTGTGGAGTGGTGTGTGTTGGTTGCTTTCCTCAGACTATTCTGCTAGACTAACGATTCCCTCCCTTCCTTATTGTACTGTGGTCCTTCCTATATATAATTCCGTCTGTGGAATGGTGTGTGTTGGTTGATTCTCCCACACTACTGTATGCTGCCAGTCAGAAGTTTTCCTCGGTAGTGGATTTTATTTGTGGATCAGTTTCATATATTCAGAGTTCTCCTAAAACTTGCCAACTAAATCATTGGGCCATTAAAATACCTATATATCGAAACAACTGTGTCTTAAGGATATTTTATGAGATATGTTTTCCTTTGCGTGTACAAAAGAATAAAACAATAAAAAAAAATCGTAAGAAAAAGAGATACATTGTCTTTTTTGTCTATCACACGTACTCGATCAATAAAAGTTACAGATCATCGAAGGTCAGAAGGAAGATCAACAAAACTCAGGGTAGTGCAAATACACGTAGGTAGGTAGGTAGGTAGGTAGGTAGGTAGGTAGTGAGTAGTCCCGTCCCTATACTGTGTCGCATCTGTATCGTAAGTAATTAAGTAAGTAAGTAAATAAGAAAAAAGTCGTCGTGAAAGATTAGGCTATAATGATGACTGGTGTATGTGATGACTCCAATTTCACCACGGGGAGTATTATCTCATGTATGGTGTTTAGTTAATTAGTGATGATATTCTTATATATATAATACGAATTACTTTAAATTAACAAGGATACAAAAATTCATAGTCGCTTAGGGATTACTCTCTTGATGTTACTTTGGAGGGCTGGTGATTACTCTAAAGTTCTATATACCACGAAACAAACAAGTCTTCTATCAATAGCATTTAAGGTCGTCTGTTTCCTGGTATAGTTTGGGGTAAATTAAGAAGCCATCCAATTTACCAACAAGAGATGCTGCCCTGAAGTAAAGACCC
>JAWZYT010001608.1:90000-97500 GCA_034508575.1 Petrolisthes manimaculis | reverse complement strand
ACACACACACACACAGAAAGAGAGAGAGAGAGAGACAAAAAAAAAAAATGTATATATAAAATTGTCCGAAGATGTAATATACCTTTGTAATTACTGTTATTCTGTTTATTATTTCTCCTGTGGTTATTTTGTATGTATGGGAGTAGGGGACAGGCTTGGGGGTGGGGGGTGCTGGAATAGGGGGACAGGCTTTCTACACACACAGACCTTCACTGTCACACACTCTCTCCACCTCCCCTCCTTCTCTCCACCTCCCTCCACACCTTCTCTCCACCTCCCTCCATACCTCCTCTCCACCTCCCTCCATACCTTCTCTCCACACACACACACACACCTTCTCTCCACCTCCCTCCACACACACACCTTCTCTCCATCTCTCCTCCACCTCCCTCCATACACACACACCTTCTCTCCACACACACACTTTCCCTCCACCTTCTCTCTCTCCCTCCACACACACACCTCTTCTCTCCACCTCCCCTTCTCTCTCTCCCTCCACACACACACACCATATTTTTAACATACGTTTTGATATGGGATTGAACTCCAGTCCTTGACAGCCACAGTCCATTACACTACCCACTCTGCCACGCCACCCCAATTATATACACACTATTGACATATTTATCTATCTGGTATAGGAAGAAACTATTTAATAGAATATAAATAAACGTTTGTATGGGATATAATCAGCTAGAGAAATGGACTCTTGCATACACACACACACACACACATGCATGCATTCTCTCACACACACACATTCATTCTCCAACTCTTATAATTACACACACACTTATATTCTGTCACTCTTACACACACACACACACACACATACATTCTCTCACAACACACCTACACCCAATTCAACACCATTAAAAATCCTAAGTGTTCTGAGGTGGAATCGAACCCTGGTCCCTCACAGCCACAGTCCAACACTCTCTCCACTCAGCCACCACCACCCACAATTATACAGAGACAATTGTTGTATTTATATACCTGTTTTTTGAAACTTTTTAAAAATAATACGAATGTTTGTATATCTTAATGTTTTCTGTGTCTTTCTCTTCATATTATATTAAATAGTTTCATAAAACAGATAGATAAATACATCAATTTATCTATCTGTTTTAGATAAATACATCAATTTATCTATCTGTTTTATGAAACTTTTTAATATAATACAAGTTCACATAGACAATTGATGTATTTATATACCTGTTTTATGAAACTTTTTAAAAATAATACGAGTGTTTGTATATATGTATGTGTATTTATCTATCTGTTTTATGTTTGTATATATGTATTTATCTATCTGTTTTATGAAACTTTAAAATAATACGAGTGTTTGTATATATGTATGTGTATTTATCTATCTGTTTTATGTTTGTATATATGTATTTATCTATCTGTTATATGAAACTTTAAAAAAAAAAAACGAGTGTTTGTATATGTATTTATCTATTTGTTTTATGAAACTATTTAATATAATACCAATGTTTGTATATATGTATTTATATATCTATTTTATGAAACTAATATAATCTGAATGTTTGTATATATGTATTTCAATATAATATGTAGAGAAATAATATTATATAGTATTAATTTTGTTTTTATTTATATAATAGATAGATATATCTATGTATCTGTAATTGTTATTTGTCTATGTATATATATATATATGAAATATAATTAATGTTATATACTGTATATGATATAATTATGTACAGAAATTATATATATACTATTGATTTAGTTATATCAATAGTTTATCTATGTATCTGAAAATATATGTATGAATATATGAATGTATGCAATATAATGTTATTATAATAGATATATGAATGATTATAATATGTAGCAAAATTATTTATTTAAGTATTTGAAATTGTTATTTGTCTATATATCTATCTAATATATATATTTAATTTAATTATATATATAGTATATAAATATGCATCTTAAATTGTTATTTGAATTAAATTCTGTATATCTATCTTAGACTGTTATATTGATATCATGAATGTTTGTATAATAATTATATGATATTGTATAACATTCTTGGCTTATTTCATATATTAAAAAAAAAAAAAAAAAAAAATTATATATACATATATATATATAATTTGTGTATTTCAAATATTTATCTATATTAATTATTCCATCTATGATTTTGTTTGTACCTCAAAAATCTATCTCCATTACTTATAATTTTCTCGTAGGTTTATATTTCCAATAGTTTATTTATTTTCAGTTTTTATATGTAGTATAAATTTCAAATTTGTTAATTGTACACCTTGATAATATGTATCATTAAATATATCAAACTCTTTATTCATTAAATATATTTAATTATTAATATATATTATTATTATTATTATTATTATTACTATTATTATTATTACTATTATTATTATTATTATTATTATTATTATTATTATTATTACTATTATTATTATTACTATTATTATTAATTAATATTATTATTATTATTATTATTAATATTATTATTATTATTATTATTATTATTATTATTGTTATTATTATTAAATATTCATTAAATATGTATCTTTGAATAATGTGTTTCTCTATATACCATAAACATTTACATTTTACTTAAGTTTTTATCAAGTAAAACAACAAACAAACAACTTGTTAAACCAAATATATACAATTAACATACAATTATTACGTATATTCCAATTAAAACAAATACACCTAACAACTTTATTTATTTATTACAAATTTCAAAGACTTTCCAGAAAACAGCCAACATCAATTTATAAACAAAAAAATGAATAAATGTTTATTTTGAAATTCTTATTCAACAAATCCACCAAAATAAATTTAATAAAAAAAAAAAAAAAAAAAATAATAATAAAATAAAACTTTGAAAATTTAGAAATTCATATTCAAACTAAACCAAAAATTATGTGAATTTAAGAGGGTGTGGGAATAGGGGACAGGCTTCTGGGGGGGGGGGTTGGGGGACAGGCTTGGGGGGGACTGGGGGGTGCGGGAATAGGGGGACAGGCTTCAGGGGGGGACTGGGGGGTGCGGGAATAGGGGACAGGCTTGGGGGGAGGGGGTTGGGGGACAGGCTTGGGGGGGGGTTGGGGGACAGGCTTGGGGGGGATTGGGGGGTGCGGGAATAGGGGACAAGCTTGGGGGGGGGGGGTTGGGGGACAGGCTTGGGGGGAATAGGGGACAGGCTTGGGGGGGACTGGGGGTGTGGGAATAGGGGACAAGCTTGGGGGGGGGGACTGGGGGTGCGGGAATAGGGGACAAGCTTGGGGGGGGGACTGGGGGTGCGGGAATAGGGGACAAGCTTGGGGGGGGGACTGGGGGTGCGGGAATAGGGGACAAGCTTGGGGGGGGGACTGGGGGTGCGGGAATAGGGGACAAGCTTGGGGGGGGGACTGGGGGACAGGCTTGGGGGGGAATAGGGGACAGGCTTGGGGGGGACTGGGGGGTGCGGGAATAGGGGACAAGCTTGGGGGGGGGGGTTGGGGGACAGGCTTGGGGGGGAATAGGGTACAGGCTTGGGGGGGAATAGGGGACAGGATCGGGGGGGGGGACTGGGGGGTGCGGGAATAGGGGACAGGCTTGGGGGGATTAGAGGAGGTGTGGGAATAGGGGACAGGCTTTCTATCTACCCCAAGCCTGTCCCCCAACCCCCCCCTCAAGCCTGTCCCCTATTCCCACACCCTCTTAAATTCACATAATTTTTGGTTTAGTATGAATATGAATTTCTAAATTTTCAAAGTTTTATTTTATTATTATTATTATTATTATTTTTTTTTTTTTTTTTTTTTTTTTTTGTTTGTTATTTTGTTCTTCTGTGATCACTCCACTTCCTGTATCTTGTTCTTCTGTTCTTCGTTGTTCTCCACACGCCTGAAATAACATAACGGTACAATAATTATTAGTAATTATTTGGAATAATACATACACACACACACACACACACGAGGAATAATACACACACACACACATAGGAATAATACATACACACACACAAACACACGAGGAATAATACACACACACACAGGAATAATACACACACACACACACACACACAAGGAATAATACACACACACACACACACGAGGAATAATACATACACACACACAAACACACAAGGAATAATACACACACACACAGGAATAATACACACACACACACACACACACACACAAGGAATAATACACACACACACACACACACGAGGAATAATACATACATACAGTTAAACCTCGTTATTTCGGATTTCGGTTATTTCGGACACAATCCGCTGGAGATTTTTTTTTGTCTGGATTTTGGTTTCTCTATTTTTTCCTATTATATTTTTTACATTATACAGTAGGTATATTATTTACACATCATTACATACAGACACACACACACACAAACACACACAGTCTCTCGTATGATAAACAAAACAGTCTCTCTCTCTCTCTCTCTCACACACACACACACAGACTCTCTCTCTCTCTCACACATACAGTTGACTCTCGAATAAATCCGAGGAGTTCTTATACAAAACGAGTGAAATCATAATGAACTTGTCAGGAAATTATATCACTCATCTGTGAAGCGTGTGTGTGTGTGTTGCCACCACTTCTCCCTCACTCCTTCCCCCCCCCCCTACCCTCAGTCTCCATTCACCCTAGCTCAAGGTCAAGGGAATATAGGCCTAACCTGCCCTGTCAACTTGTGTGACTATCACGTTTTTAGTAATAACGAGTTAACCACTAGCTTCAACAGTCATGCCATGTGGTGCATTTACAAAACAGAAGGCCATATCCTTCCATAGAAAGAAGGAAGATGTTTCTGGAATAGATAAAGGAGAAGGAAACACCAGAGTACAGTATGGCTAATAAAATGTAAACAATCGATATCCCGTTATTTTCCCCCTTCCCCCTACCACCTAGACCACTACCACACATGCGTGATTTGTTATCTTTACAAGCGCGGGTTGGAGACTTGGAGTGGTTGCGTATTACTACATCATTCTTGTTTTTATTAAACAGTATTAAATAGCTACTCTGATACGTCCCACTATACGATCACGGCAAGAAATAAACTCATCTCTTCACCACACAAGGTAAATAAATAACATTTAGGTATATTATTTACACATCACTACATACCTATTTATGTAGATATATCTGTATTTTGTGTTAATTTTTGTACAAACACGTTTTTTTTGTGTGTTTTTATTTTTGTTTCGTACCCCTCGTAAAAATTCGTCGCAATTACGGTCAAACCGCAAAACCGGACACCCTCTCCCCCCTATTAGTCCGAAATAACGAGGTTCAACTGTATGTTTTTTTTAAATCTAAAAGTACGGTATGGAATTACAGTAAGGTATGTTTTTTTTTTAATCTAAAAGTACGGTATGGAATTACAGTAAGGTATGTTTTTTTTTAATCTAAGGGTGCATTCACACCAAGCGAGTCGCGTCAAGTCAGTGTCACGTCAAGTCAGTGTCACGTCAAGTCAGCGTCAAGTCGTGTCACGTCAAGTCAGTGTCACGTCACAATACGTCATAATTCGCCACCCGTAGTTAGCATTAAGTCGTTCACACCCAATGTGTCACGTCGTGTCGTGTCGTGTCGAGTCACAGATGGCACCAGACCCATTTCTGTTCAGTCTACAGTGTTCAGTCTACAGTGTTCAGTCTACAGTGTTCAGTCTACAGTGTTCAGTCTACTCACGGCTTGTCAAACATTGGTTTTTCCCACGAGGTCAGAGTGTAGCATTAATTACTCCTCAACACAACTGTACCAGGTTATAAATTGTGTGTGTGTGTTTGTAGGACTCACCATTGTGTGTGTGTTTAGTGTCAATATTTGAAGGACTCACTAACCTTCTATTTTCTTATTACATCATGACACACACACACACACACACACACACACAGAGGTCCTTCAGAAGGCAACATCAGGACAGGCTTCAATCCACTTTCTTGTACCAGGTTACAAATTGACCCTCGTCTCACTCCATCTGAAAAACACATGGAATTAATTATGGTGTTGTGGGAAGAGTGGGACAGGCTTGGTGGGGGTGTGGGGTGTGTGGGAGGAGGGGGACAGGCTTGGTGGGGGTGTGGGGTGTGTGGGAGGAGGGGGACAGGCTTGGGGGGGGGTTTAGTGGGGTGTGGGAGGAGGGGGACAGGCTTGGTGGGGGTGTGGGGGGTGTGGGAGGAGGGGGACAGGCTTGGTGGGGGTGTGGGGTGTGTGGGAGGAGGGGGACAGGCTTGGTGGGGGTGTGGGGGTGTGTGGGAGGAGGGGGACAGGCTTGGTGGGGGTTTAGGGGGGGTGTGGGAATAGAGGGACAGGCTTGGTGGGGGTTTAGTGGGGTGTGGGAGGAGGGGGACAGGCTTGGTGGGGGTGTGGGGTGTGTGGGAGGAGGGGGACAGGCTTGGGGGGGGGTTTAGTGGGGTGTGGGAGGAGGGGGACAGGCTTGGTGGGGGTGTGGGGGGTGTGGGAGGAGGGGGACAGGCTTGGTGGGGGTTTAGGGGTGTGTGGGAATAGAGAGACAGGCTTGGTGGGGGTTTAGGGGTGTGTGGGAGTAGGGGGACAGGCTTGGTGGGGGTTTATGGGTGTGTGGGAATAGAGAGACAGGCTTGGTGGGGGTGTGGGGGGTGTGGGAGTAGGGGTCAGGCTTGGTGGGGGTTTAGGGGTGTGTGGGAGTAGGGGACAGGCTTGGTGGGGGTTTAGGGGGTGTGTGGGAATAGAGAGACAGGCTTGGTGGGGGTTTAGGGGTGTGTGGGAGTAGGGGGACAGGCTTGGTGGGGGTTTATGGGTGTGTGGGAGTAGGGGACAGGCTTGGTGGGGGGACTGGGGTGTGTGTGGGAGTAGGGGACAGGCTTAGGTTGTAGGAATAGAATTACATGTACAATCAATTTACTATTCATCTCTAATATTATTTATACATGTATTCACTCATTCATCCTCATTTAATTTTAATTTTAAATGTATTATGTATATTTTCAGCCTATCAGCTGCCATTTACTAATAAACCGTATATTATTATTATTATTATTATTACAAGGTTAGGTTCCTGAAGGGGTCGCATAGAGTGAATGCCTGTATATGTGTATGTATGTATGTATGTATATATGTGTGTTTGTATGTATATATGTATGTATGTATACTGTATATACACTCTTCTCTTTATTTATTACATTATAGGTTGGTGAAGGGTTGTGTCACATAAAGTGAATTTAGCATAAAGTAAATTGTACATTTCCATAATAAATAATGGTACTTTAACTTGAAAATGGAGCCTAATGGTTCAGGTTATTTTAAGAGTTCATGTAAATTGCATTTTTTTTTTTTTTCATGATACGCACTATTTCAAATTCGCATAATTTAAACTCACATAAAAAGAGAGGAGAGTGTATTACTATAAGCTTCTATCTACCAAGAGACACAGAATAATCTCCTAAAAAGCTACACACACACACACACATTAATAGCACACAGAAAAAAC